>DWON01001868.1:0-22647 GCA_018251015.1 Phocides pigmalion okeechobee
CAGCATTATGTGAGAGGAATAAACAAAGATTCAATTGACAGTAGTTTTATTATTCTATTGCTTGTATTATTCCTGTAGCAACAATTTTCCCTTAACGGGTACGATTTGAGCAAGTTTACCCTATGTACCAGTTCTGATAAGTCTTCTGTCGTGTTTGCGATTATTTGTGGATATCAATGGGCTACAGCGATCACTAAACATCTGGTAGCCTGCACGCCTTTTTGCAACTCTCCTATCATACGAAACAAAACTATATAAAATTCGTAACTAACCGAATTGAGATCAAAACAGTAGAATAAAGTGATGCGAATTTGTAACCTCATCTTAGAGCTATGACTGCGTCACTGCAGTAGTTAAGTATCGATTGGGCTTGTCTGTTAACCTCCCTTCGCTGGAAAGTTCCTAATTCTAAGTAGATTTTACGTAGACAAGTGAGTTTCTTTAATCCGATGTAATATACATGATTTATTGAAATAACAGTTGCCAGGCTGGTGTCCCAATAATGTCAACAAATTTAATAAGTGTTATTAACCTTGTTTGTTGATTTAATAGAACAATCGTGGATAACTTAAGCATTGAGAGAGTCAGTTAATAATTTGCAAATATTTATTTGATGAATTGATTATGGTATTATACCTAATTTTACATAAGCTAGCTACAATTTTAATCCTATAAAACTCATTAGATACTTCTACCGATTTCTACAAATATATATATGATAATTGGAATTTATGTTGTGATAAATTAGTGTATTTTAATAAGATATTCGCTATTTACGACTTTCATAAATTATGTATTTTAATAAACTGCTTAAGGAGCTAACTAATTAAAATTAGTTATGAGTGAAACGTATACTTAAATACTATGTTTTCTATGCCTATGATGGTTGTGAATTAAATATTTATACATTTTTACTATTTACCGGGTACTCACGAATAACGATTTCAGATTTTTGACGGCAAAACTTCGCCGTTTCGCCGTGACAACGAGCCATGCAACTGGTACGAAATATCGGCAACCAAATATCAAAAAACGTTAATCGTGAGTTCCCGGTAGATAGTAAAAATGAATAAATTCTGCTACAAAATTAGTTTAAATTCATAAAATATTTCTGGATTCCTCGTAATATAGCAAGAATGCTGTGGGCTTTCAGTACGTTGAAGAGTCCACATCAAAGGAACCAATACCATTAGTAATTATTTGAATACTAACATACTGGAAAATATATCCCAAGTTCTCTCATCGGTAGTTGTGTAGAAAATGTAAATCCAACCTATTTATATCGTACAAATCACAGCTGTAAAATTTTAAAATATTAATTGTAAAAACACTAATCAAAAGCATGATTATGTATAAACCGATATATTTAATGTTTTAGATTGAACCCGGAAAAACTAAAATCCCTAGATTAAGTACAAAACCTATATAATTATTTTGTTAAATTTAATCTGGAAAATCTACGTTTACTAAAGTATAAACGTACCTATTGTTTTGCTAAGTTATATCTGGAAATATCACGATTATCGTGCCAAGTAAGCGCCGATATCATTATTTTGTTAACTGAATCCGAATGCAAACGCCTGCACAGGAAATGCTGGAGCTTACCTCCTGACCGGTAGCGTCGCTTTGCGACTGCGCGAAAACTTGCTAATAGTCACATTGATTTTGCAGATAGCAGCCAGGTCGGAACCCACCTCCCCAACTAACGATCAACGATCCGTTATTTCCCGCCATCCGAAAATGGTCTTTGTTGACGCTTAAAAATTATGGAAATAAGTGGTTTTATATTCGTATTGGATTTTATAATCTATACGCGATTTTAAGTTACACAAAACTTTAGGTCCCTGTAATATATGTATTTAGAATGAAAGCAATTCCTAATAGAAATGATACTAGAGTTAGGTCACTGAATAAGTTCAAAATCCTTTGAGATTTGAATTGGAATCCTTTTGGCTTATAGAAGCCATACGATAAAAATCCAACAGTAAATATTTTTTGTATATAAATACAACTCTGTTCATGTTCAGATTAATCATTTAACACAATAATTATAAAAAACATACAAGGAAATACACGATGGTAAACAAGAGGTTTACTATGATAAACCACTTCAACCAATCAAGCAATTAATCCATCGATTAATCAATCGATCACGTTTAGTCGTCCAGTGCCAAACATTCTTAAATCGCCTTAACTTTGCAATGGCACTTATTTATTTTACATTTGCGGTAAGTAATCTTTGGAAATAAATTTGTCTTATAAAGTTGAGTACTAATATCAAATTAAAATGAAATTTAAACCTCTACCTTTAGTACGTATCGTCATTCTTAAGAACAGCAATACATTGTATGAATTATAAATATGTGTATAATAATGGTATTACCACATGGCAATGACGCACTTTAACGTAGATATGATCAATTAGATTGACGTAAATCTATTTATGAGGAAATGGTCATGGTTTTATGGTATTTTTATAATTAATCGATAGATATTCATAGAAAAACATTAAACAGAATGTTCTAATACAAGGTTCTAATTTTAAAAAATCTTAGGTGTTCGATATTTTAATGAAATTTCATTTTTTTTCAAGCTTTTATATAAGGCTTATAAAAAGATTATTTTAAGTTTTAGTAGTTCGTTACCTGAATATATTTTTTACGTTTTTCATCATTTTCATTACTAGCCCAACACATTACGGAGTAGTCATGTGTAGTCGAGATTTTTTATTTTCATGTCGAATTACATTCCGACTGCAACATGATAACCTGGACTTAATCTTTGTTACTTTTCAAGACATCTAACCCAAATATAACGGGGATTTTGTATAGTCACGGAGTTTCTACGCCCTTCCAAATTGCATGATTAAGCGGCTCCATTACCATATTATAGTAGTGTCACTGAAGTTACACGAGTATGCAGATTATCAGATAAATGAAATACCGGACAGTGCTTTAAATTGGATTACCATGATGGTTTCCACGCATTCCCTAACAGGTGAAGTCGGTAAGCTTGTGAAATATATTTTGAACATTGTTAAGAAAATTATTTTACACTTACCTTAAGGTTCAGATTTCAGCGTAAAAGCATTAGGTATAAAGTGGATTATTTGATCCTATCGATTCAAATATCGATACACAATTCGTAGAGAATAAATTTTCTATCCAAAACATGACTCTCCAGGCTCGTGGTACAGGTTACAAGGAAAGTCTCACTATCGTCCATTAAAATAAACAGACACAACCTCTAAGAACACTTAAATATCAATTTCAACACCCGCCTATGTTCCATTAACTGGACATCAGCTAACACGAAGGTTGGACACATAAATTGTAACCATTTTAATTGGATCGCGTTACGTAACAGATGGACAGAATTGGAGCAATATTGGAGCATTATTTGTACTTAGCTAGAGTTGTAGCCGCTAATTCTGAAGAGAAAATCTTGCTTCAAGTGACGTTAAATCTATTAACATTATAAAATAAAGTCTCCCATCACGTACATATGTCTGTTTGTTCGTGACAAACTCAGAAGAATTCGATGAATTTTGTCACAGTTTTCAAAAACTGGTAGAGTGATTGCTCAGGAAGGTGTTGGTGCATAATAAGCTATTTTTATTTGTAAAGCGGGCGAAAAATTTTTTAATCAATGTAAGTTGTTCCACGATTTTAGAACTATGTAAACTAAACGCGGACGAAGTCGCGGGCACAGCTAGTTTAAAATAAAAGCAAAAACTAGCAAGTCTTATCGTCTGGAAAGTTAAAAGTAACAGATGCGTAGAGTTGGCGTAGAATTGGAGTGTTACTCGTGCGTATAACTACTTTGTCAAAGTTACAACTAGTTGTATCCGCAAATTTTCTAAAGGAAACTTACTTCAAGTAATTTCGAGTGAAAACTGTCAAGCCATCTCGCAAATTACATGTAACAGTCTAATTGGGTAAGAACATTTTTCGCGGACTAAATGTTCGGATGTATTTTATTCACAACCTTTATATTAAAAAAAAACCTTGTATCTAGAAGGTACTAATGGCTAATAGAAAGAACATTAAAGAAGTTACTTGCCTACATGCCATTTTAACGTCAAAGTCTTCTTTTTCTGCTATGTCAAGTTGTTGACAAAAAAAGCATTGTCTACCTTTTTGATCATTAACCTGATTTTAGTCAGAGTTATGACACATGGTTAGTTGTAAATTCCCAAAGGTTTACCTACTGTATGTAGGTACTAAAAAGATTTTCACATCGAATTAGAATTTTATTAAATCTACATTTTTTCATTAATGTATTGTTATTTTCTTACAACTAAAATCTATTTTGAAAATAAATCATCGTATTGTAAAAGTGCGTATATATTTATATTGAGTTAATAAGGCTAACTTCAATGCATCGATTAAAACTTCCGTTCTACTCTATATCATTCGACTAACGTTGGTGTGGCAGTCCAGTTATTTGTTTACATGGGACGATAGTAATAATTTAACATCAGGTGGATTGCTCAGTTCCTACACCAAGTTCTTAAAAAAAAATATATATTTTAGCAAGCTGAAGAAAGTTGTACAAACGAGGCATCAAGCTAGATTGCCAAAAGTAAGTGAACTGCGTCATTACATCAGGCTCCCTCTTAAACTTCTTTTTTATTTACTATAAGGAGTGACGGGGTAGGTCTTGTAACGATGGTTTGGAGGTTTAGTAGTGTGTTGAAGGGTGTGAGTGTTGTACAGGTGAGATACGAATGTGTGGAGCTACGCCACCATCTATCTGTACCGCGATGTAAGATAGAGGACAGTTGTAAAGAAAATAGAGCACATACTGAGATGTATCTTTTAATGTATCTTTTAAACATATTTATAATGTAACAGATATGTGCTATTCGTAAATATAATGAAGTGCTTATACGTTCATAATTATGAAACAATTATATTGTCCCAACTTTTTCATTGCTATCCACGACAATAGAAATAAGGGTAAAATATTTTTGTTTAGTGCTTTTATCAACATTTTTAATTAAAAACATTTATTTCAGAATTGTTATAATGGACACATTATCCTTAAAAAATAAAAAAGAGTTTGTATTATGACAATATTTTTTCTTATATGAATTAGTAAATGATAACTGACATTAAATGTTTTAGCTTTTGTATGACGTACTGATGTTTTCAATCTTGAAATAAATATGTTACAAATTTGATAAAACTACTTTACTAAATAAAAACTATCTGAAGGTAATTATGCCTTTACAAGGCACATTAAAAGATGGAGATCTCTCAGCTGTTTACTCTGTTTTCTCAGTGTTTTACTCTAGTACCAATAATGAGTTGTTATATCAGTTTACCCATATTTATTTAAATCGCTCTTATAATATTTTTACGTTGTAAGCCTGCATACTTTACACAATCCAAAAGGAACAGTATTATTTATTTCCTAACCGTACCTATTATTTAAAATAAACATAGCTAAAACGTATTAAATAATCAATTTTTCAATATTAAAGGATGTATATGTATACTCATATACATAAAAATAACATAAAACAATTAAACTACGTGAATTTTACGCTCTTATTTTAAGCATATACATTTAATATGACTCTAAGTATAGGGATAAGCAATTAAAATAGATACTTATCCATATGTATATTAGTTAAAGGTAGATTTAAATATATTTTGAAATTTGCTTAACAATTTAGTATTACAAAATACCTAGGGATTATAGGTAGGAAAAAATATGTGTTCATTTTCTTAAAAATATTTTACACACCAAAGTTTTATTTATACCTGAGTAAGCAGCATATTTATTCAATAGCATTGCATAACTTAAACTATAACTTTTCGAGGCGATTGTACAGAATGAGGGTCTGTTCATCGAACGAGTTCGGAACTTGGATCCAGAAAGTCGTAACTCGACCAGACCGTACTGAACTGAGAACCATTTCGCTGTACGAAATATATCCGAATTCACTTTTACGTCCTTCCACCTTGCGATCTTTTACTTTTGAGTTTACTAAAAACACTTGAACACAAAACCGGAACGTAGCAAGTCCCGCCATTGCTCGCTCTTATACGACTTTTGAACACGAACAGTAAACAGCCTTATCTCGCTTGTAGCAAGGTGATTTACTATAATTACAAAGATAGCGGTAGATGCCTTTTGTTATAATTTTCCAGCCTGGCTCACGAGCGTTTTCCCGCGCAAACTCATGAAAATGGCGGCCATTTTGTAATGTGCCTTGTTTTTTGATAAGGGTATTAAAATAACGGCGTATTCGGACGCCTCTTTACTCTATACAATGTATTTACGTAGGCATTAGGTTCGTATCTACGTGAGCTCCCATTTTGAATGCTAATTTGGCTGATGTTAATTATTTTTTATTTGATTATTAATTGACTAGATTACTATTAATGATCATTATATAAGTATTAGTAGTTTATTAAATCATTTCAAACTATTCATTGAAATCATATGATGTTTTGTTATGTTTAAATGTTGCCATGTTTAAAATCGAAACTACACTTTCCTACGTAGCTAAAACGTTCTATAGGTTCAAAATACCTACAGGTACGTAAGTTAAACGGTAAGTACTTAGTCAAAAACAAGAATAGAACTACAGTAAGAATAAAAATACAACTCTGATACGCATAACCTAATTTAACGTACCTATTTTCCTGTTATAAATAAAAAAGCGTAATTCGTATTCTACTTAGCATACGCCGGTGCGATAAACCGTACCGTATCCTATAGGTGGGTAATTTTTCTGAGCTTTTCCGTCGACGGAACCCGTACACATTTTGCTTACAAAGGCACCGAGTTTTTGTGTTGCCCTAGTATTAATATCGCGATAATGCAAATTCCGCCGGTTTACGGCCGCCAGGCCCGTTTCAGACGCCATTACTGAAAATTCGGCAAGGTTTCGACTCGAGAGAGCTTAACATGTATTTTCGCAGGGTTTCAAGCACCTTTTTAATATTGATAAATGGTCGGAATGTTGTTGTTTAATAATCAAATTAGGATAGTACGAATAGATATAGGCAAATAATATTTTAATTAATTGATTTAATTTAACAAATAATACCGAAAGTAGTTTAAGAGAGTTTTTAACCATAAGCTGGTATGTATCTACATAAGTTTAATAATTAGAAACCTTTACCTAAGGCTATATTAAGGCTTATATTAAGAGCTACTTAAGTATAATCTAATTACCAAATTAAATATCACGTACGTACATAATACAAAAGCCGTAAAATTTAAATGTACCTATTCAATTATTTTGAAAAAATAATATAGAGACCTGTTTAAAGTGAGCATAGAAGAACTATACTCATGCTCGGTGACGTCAACAGCCTCTCAGACCTTATATAGGAACTCCACAATTTCTAAATTTATACCAAATTATTTTATAGCAGGAAAGGCAACTCACTTAAGCACATCGCATTTTCCAAGCTCCGCAATTTCTGAAGCATAATTTTGCGACGATTTTAATTCTTACTTTTGTAGATAGAAGCAGATACAGTTTTCAACCTAAATAAATTGTAAAATATATATTTATGGTTTTTGTAGTTGGTAAGTATTAGGTACATATTAAATTTAGTAAAAGTAAAATAATATTTATTTTCATTTATTTATTTATGCACCTAAATGTGTTTGACTCAGTCTTTTAAGCTTCAAATGTCATAGTACCTACCTATGGAAACACAGATAGGTATACAACCCGTAATATACTTAGTAGGTACCAAATGATTCATATTAACCTAATTATAGTATAAAGTCAGAATTTTAAGGTTTACCTTCTACTGTAACTATTTATAAGGACGGCTACCTATTACAAATATTGATATAAATACTTATTTCGTTTATATTCTTATTGTGGTATTTAATGAGGCCTGCATAATATCAAATTTTATATTTTATCAATACTTGCTCTAAACTTCTAGAGATAATGCGATATTAGAATAACATTACAGTTTTCTACAGGTATCTATAAACGTTAGCCGAAAACAGGCAGTGTCTACAGTATTCATAACTACGAAATCTGGGCATTTTATAACATTCCCAAGGCAAGAAAGTCTCAAATTTTCAAACAGCTTTAAAATAAAAGTACTGTGACGTCAACACACTATAACGTATTCTATTCAATTGCGCGGAAAATCGGCGAGATTTTAGCGGCCCACCCTTCCATTGCGTGATCCATCCTTTTTGCTCCGTTGCAAATATGGAAGGCGTAAGCGAGATGGAATATAAAGTTAAAGTAATTGAGGGTAATATCAGAATAGTTTCAGTCTAGACGGGGAAAGTTGTAAGTTGCAAATTACAGGCGTTATACTGTGCTGGTTAAAATATATTGTAATGGTACTTTAGCTCACGCTTACTTAAATTTATGTAGTCCGGGATTGTGTGGGGACATTTCAGTTCCAGTAATTTGTGAACACCCCCCGGAATACTTGTTCGAGATCATGTCACATCCCGAATTCCTTGAGAATTGTTGGGAAACTTTTAGTGCCTACAATTTATGTATTATGTTATTTTATCAAGGGTCACAATTATGAAGTATCTAGGTACCGACTGACTTTATATTTAGTCATAATATTATATATTGCAGGAAAATAATAAAGCGTGGATTATTTAACAAATAGATAATTACGTACCTAATATTATTTCTGCTCATAAAAAATACTACTGTATATATAAAAAATACTAATTATATCTGAATATCGGTTGATGTATACATAAAGGGATGAATTTAGATGCGTATACACATATGCATACCTACAGTTACTTACTAGAATACTGTATAAATACTTAAATATTTTATTGTTAGTTTAGTCTACGTTATCGATACAATTATTAAATTTTAAATGTACAGATAATGTTTTCGTGTTTAACGTGACAGGAATAGCAAATGAGCATGCAAGCAACTGATGTTGGGTAGTCGTTGGGGTGCATGAACATCCATATCAAACTGTTCTGAACTCCAATCTGAAGTTGTACGTAGATGAGTTGATACTCCTGAGGACTAATGCGAATGGACTGATATCCGCATTAACTAATAACAATAACTATCTGTTTGTGTTACTACAATTATGAATATGTATCTACTGATGTGCTTACAAAACAGACCACAAACATGAAATAAATCGACATTTTCAGACACAGGAAATTTGGTGAAATTCTGTTCGCGTGCGAAGCAAAATACATAAAATGTAAGCACCTTCTAAGTAAACGCAGTGCGGTTGGTACCTCCGTGAAAACTCCACCATTCCCCTGCCAATATTGTTAGATACCTACGTAATCAAAATTTGATGACTTCCGCTTGCCTAATAATGATATGATATTCATAAAATAATGTAGTGATAATATATGTAACTCATGAAAGATATAGATTATAACATGTAAGTGCCTACCTCCGTCATTATATTTTTAGTGTCAGGAATGATTTATTAATCTAACCCTAAATATCTAATCTAAATACTTAGTCAATATTCATAACATGTTGTCATAAATAAGTATCTTTGAAAATATGTTATGCATGTTATGCAGATATATCCGCAGTACCTACATCATAACACGAATATTATAATAATATTTGTATACGCAGACGACCATCTCAGTCCTCAGGAAAGTCATCTACATACATGCGACCATAGATAGGACTTCCGCCCTATTTGAGGTTACATGTATGTCCATAGACTGCAGTGGCCATTTAACATTAAATGACCTGAATGCTCGTCTGCTACTTTTACTTTACAAATATAAAACGTTAAGTTACCGTATTTACATTACAATTAGTTAACTGAAACATTTACGGTCAACTTAAAACAAATAAAGGCAGTGACAGGTTGACTGCGTTCACCTGGCAAACCTTTATGCCCCTATAAACCGTCATAAGCACCCATAAAAGCATTATTGCCTATTAATTTCACACCACATTAGCGAACCCACAATAAAACTTTAACATTTTAGTCGTGCGACAGTGATTCGTATTTTGTGTTAAACGCCATCTTTTGGCGGCAACCGGAATCTAGCAGAAAAAGATTATAGCATCTATATAACCGAGTTTTACGACGTCGTAAAAGTATGCCGTAAAACCTAAGGGCACGCACGCCCTCTGTTAATCGTTCAGAAACCGATATTGCGGCGAGGCCTCCAGATAGATTGCTCGAACGTTGAATAACTTCTCGACGTTTGTCTATTTATGGCCCTATGGCGATTGCAAGAGTATTTATGTGCTAAACATTATATGCCTACATCATATGTGAAACGTATCATTGTATATTTAAATGGTAGGTGTTACATAAAATTTATTACGTAGCATAAATGCCCTAAGGAGCGCTTTAAAATTATGACTTTATTACGATATTTCTCTTAGGCTAGCAGATAGCTACCAAACAGACGATTATAATTACATTAAAAAAATTGCTATAGATGGAAAATTTTCTTAGTACCTGCCTAATTACTTTTCTTGTACCTACCATCATATGTACAATACAAGGAAAAATAGTAAACAAATGGCTCCTACCAAATTAATGGGCAAACAAAGATTTAGTCGAGTGAAAAATGCGTAGAAGCCAAAAATCTAAAAAGAAATTTGACAGAATCGTCGACACCAGTATTTTCCTTACTTTAAAGGGGCAAACAAAAGAAGTACCGTAAAATACGTAACAATTTTATTTCAGCACCCTCGCAATCGTTAAGGTTTTATTGACTTCAAACTGCGTGACTTTAAAAATATACAAATTTATGGTCACTCAAACTGGAAACGATTATTCAACACGTCGTAACTATTTTATTGGTCCAATGTAAACAAAGCATCAATTTGGACATATATTGGACCCTTTTTTTCTTATTATCAATGAACATATTACGTGAATGGACAATAAAACTGTATAGGTGGTTTAATACGAGGCTATAAAATCAGTCTATTGTATATTGTGAGCGTAAATTGATTTTACACCTATGATAGAGGTACAACCATAAAATGTAGAGTTAGTAAATACTATAACACAATTAACTTGTAATAAAAATATTTCAAATATGTAGAAGATACCTGCAAATGAAATAATCTGTACATACCTAAATTAAAAAGTTATCTGACGGACCCAGATCACTAGTCACAGCTAAAACTGCTGTACCTAGAATCTCTGAAATTGCAAGATAGGTTCCTTATATTTATAGCATAAGTGAGCACTAGTAAAGAAATTTCGGAAATTTCATCCCTAAGGGGTAAAATACCGGTTGAATGTTTGTAAAAATGTCTTTTGGGTAAACAAACCCGTAGGCAAGAGCTAATATACTTTAACTATGTAACGGGTAACCATTAATGATTTTTTACTGCCGATATTTCGAACCAGTTATATCGCCTATGGTCACAGCTACGAGTAAATCCCATGCCATGCAACTAGTATAGTATGTATTACTTTCAAATCAAAATTTATTTTGTTGTATAAAAATAATGTCGGGAAATTTTAAAGGTCACCCCATAAACTAAACCCATGATTTTAATATACAAATGCAAGATATAAAAATATGGTTGAAGTTAGACGATTAATAATTTTGACAAATTGTATATACTTACCCAAAACGAAAAACAAAGGAATATGATGATATCCACAAAATAAAACACTTTTTAACGATTTTTATGTAGGTTAAATATACAATACAATACATCATGAAAATCGCTACCGTACCTACATAAACATATGCAACCATGTAGATCTGTACATGTAGAACAGAAGCGCTTTAATATGAATTTCAGATACGTAGCTACAACTAAAAGAAAGATGGCTAAGTAATCTGACGGGCAAAAACTCAGATGTTAGGTATTCACTTTTATCAGTGGTACTAGTAATCAATAGTTTTTTTTTTCACTTAACTACTTATTCTTATTTAAAATACCTTCTTTGTTTTGTATAAGAAACACGTATCTATATAAGCATAAGTAATACGAAACAAAGTAGGTACATATTATAAAATAAATATCAGATATCAACATATAATTACTAAGTACATTTTTTTGATGCAATGATGCATTTTTAACAAAATCGCAAGAAAAATTTAACTACAAATATCATTTATGGGTATGGTAGATTTTGTAGGGCATAGTAATTTTATTTAAAAAGGGAGAAAATCAAACCAATCCATTAAATAAACCATAAAAATAATCCAAACGTATCACCTATACTTTTGAAAACAAAGCTTCCATTAAGTTCCACTAAAGCTCAAAGGAGCGACATAGCTAGCAGCCTCTAGCGATGAGGTCTGTAACCATGTCGTGCGCTCAAACGCAACTTAACTATGCGAGTATTTAATGCACGCGCAATACCATAGATGGCACTATAACCAGTTGTTGCATAATGACATCGTCCATGCATCACCAAACTAGAAACTAACTTGTCTTTTTAAATTAATATTTTACAAATAGATGGAACTGTATCCAGTTTTGAATTTGTTGTTGGTCCCCTAGCAACTGGTAACTAGGATACAATAAATGTTATTCTATATTTCAAATTAAGTTGTTTATTTCTAAAGCATTTGTTTTGTTTTTTTTTTATATTGCCGTATTTTTGTTCATAAGTTATTTGTTACGTACTCCTCAATTCTGGTGAAGTTACCTATTATGGGGATTTTTTATATAGGCACGTAGATTGATAAGGTTTTACACTTTAACTTGTTACATAATTCCAAAATTATCTTCTTAAATTATACTGTAGGACTTTTGTATTTTTATGTTTTAACGCTATTTTAAATTTTTTTAAACGTATATAGAATGGATCCTAATATATCTATATAAGGCACTCTTTTCAATGTTTACAGTTATATGGATTTCTAAGTTACCTACCTATTAAATTTAATTAAATGTGATGCCTTCTGGTCATTTTGTCTACTTTATATATATACCTAGTTCTAATTTTTTGCGGTATCAATAAAATATATTTCTGCCTTATGGCCGCGCTGTAAAGTTAGGTAATTTTAAGGATATCATAAGGAAATCAAAAGTAGAGGTTCTATCATAGTGGTCATGGATAACAAAGCATCTGTGAAGTCATGTAGGATTGCAGTAATGTGTCAGGTAAGTTAGATACTAATTTCCTTGAGTGTCAGTGTTCATTTAACAAATGTCATCCTTTCTCCATCATACCCCTCGTCGACGGTTAAGGTTTCGTATGCATCAATCGGACTCAAGGCTTTCCGCACAGTCCGATATGCGCGTTAATTTTAAACGCAGACGTATATTGTATGGGATATCCTCTTCAGGTATTCCTGAAACGTTCTTAAAAGGATCTCTTCAAACCTAGAGATGCATTGGCGATTCCTTTGAAATATCCATAGGTAACGGTGACTGTTTTCGATCAAGTAAACCGTCAGCGTTATCTCTATAATAATTTATTTAAAGAAAAATCTGTTGAGTTGCATATTTTTATTGTTTCCGTGATCACTGCTACTAATGAGAATCTAAAACCAACTTTGAATATATTGAAATCAATTCATTCCATGTATTACAAAAGCCTTACTACCTACTAAAGTAAATTTTTAGGCCTTATGTTAGTAAATACTTTTAATTAATTACATTGTTGGCAAGTTTGACGCGGAACATATAATTGATAGCATAATACAACTAATCTAAGTTAGTACTCTTCATGATGATCTTAGTAACAGATTCGTGGACAATTGAAGAAGTAAGTTTTAATGCCCCACTAAGATATTTAACTAAGCAAGGAGATACAAGGCTCATACAGAATGTTATTAACTAAAATTTTAACTTTGTAATAGCATTAACAACAATAACATCAGAGTTTTGTTCAGAATTAGCAATTGGCATAATTACAAATGTCGAACAAAATATTTTACGATAATGTAACAATACTATTTCTAGCTCCCTAGATTTAATTTAGATTAATAGTTTAAATTGTGAGCACGGTTCAGACATTGTAAGGTCCCAAAGCAACAATGTAGTTTTAAATTTTGTACTTATACCTATCTGAAATATGTGGCAAAATTATTCATCTTGAACACTTACCAATGTTTTTGTACATCTCTATGTTCCATTTAGTCTTAATTATTATTGTACAGGCAATATCACATATTTCACATATGATTTCTCATTGTATTTCATGACCACAAGTTTTCAATTTCACTTTCACATTCCCACACTTGAATATGAACTTAGAGACACTGTAGGTACTTGAGTTCGCAACACTTTGAACATTCTTTCAAAACTAACTAAACTTAGTACATAATTTTGAGTCAATTTCCAAAGTAGAGAATATCGACAAACGGTAAATTGTTAACAATTGAAGGGTTTATTTTATTACGCAATTTATTTTTATTATCTGGGGCTTCCTTTGAAAATGCCGCGATGTTACAAACCCAAGTAATGACCAATACTATTCCCTGCAATTAACATAAATACTTATCTACGTTTTTTTATTGTTTTAGATGCGGTTCCAGGCACACAACTACGGCAAAAGGTGAGAAAATAAAATTCAATCACTGCGAGCTTACATACTTTATTTGTTAAGAGATTTAGGCACGTACAAGATTTTGCACGCACGATGTAATATCATTAGCTTAGGTACATACTTACATGGATTTCTATGTAGGCTTTTGTATACATAGCTACATATATAAACTTTGTTATCCTGAACTGGTACATTAGTACAAAGAGAGCCCATTACACCCATAATGAGAAGGGCTAGTGAGAAGTGCGTATTGGTAGATAACTACACACTTTTGTGTACTATATGAATAATTTTTAGGCATCACTGTTTCTCTGCGATCTTATGCTTCGCTGTTAAAGCAATCGATAATCATTATCCATTATGCAAAGTATTTAAAAAATCGTATGCAGGCGCTAAGGATTCGAATCTCAAACCTCCGCTGAGAGGAGTCTGAATCTTACCACTAGGCTATCACTGCTAACTGTTTTAATTTAATATCACCTAATGAATTCATACGCTTATAGGTACATCATAATTTAAAACAAAATTGATTACTAGATTATTTTTTATTGTGAAAGAGTAAGAAACGGGCATGCAGGCTACCTGATAAAAGGCTGGAGCCAGTATTTATCTAGCCGCGCCATCTAGCGGAGCCCGACATTTTTTATCATCTGATTAAATCGTTCCAGGCTATCCCTTTATAGCTACAGCGTGAATATTACCTCTTATTTGTTTTTGGATAGACAGGGAGATAGCGCCAGTAGGTTTTCTTGTTCTTATCAGCGCATTATATCAGGATCTTGTTATTTTTGCTTCAGTAAATAAAAGTGTTTATTTCATCTCATGTTATAACTTTGGGATTGGACTCCCTGGTTGGATTTGTGTAAACATTGGAATCTCGATAGTTGTTTTTGTTCTAAAAATAATGTTATTTATAAATTAAAATAAAATATAAAAAAATATTCTTACGTGTGTGTGTAAAAGCAAGATCCCTTTTAAAGTTTTTAAAACTATTAAATATTCTTTCTTTATTTCTTTTCTTTATTGCGATAGAGTAAGAAACGGGCATGCAGGCCACCTGGTGTTAAGTGATCACTGCAGCCCATGGACAACTACGTCCAATCTCAAACAGAACTGAAGTTCTATTTAAGGATGGACGCGGATGCGTTCCTACTCTTGAGGACTAAGATGGTCGCCTCCAATAGTGTGTATCCGGCATCCACATCTCCCCAACCGAAACACAATACATGAAGAACATGTTGCTTTACGGCAGGTTATGAAGGTGGGGTTGGTACCGCCCCGGGCGAGCTCTAACGGTAAATATAAATAATAATATAAATAAATAAACTAATACAGGTGGCCATATTATAAATATGGCCACCTCTTTAAGTATTAAATTACACATACAAAAAATTATACCCAAAATGTAACTTTAAAGGTCTAGGAACGTTATTACTTTTTTAATAAGAAAATGAAACAAAAAGTTGTTTATAATTATTTTCATCTGATTCGCGAATGTTATTTACGGAGAAGACATTTCTAAGTAAAAAAACATGAATTTCAAAATCTTAATTACATACGCAAAATTCCCCAAAGCACTTATTTTGACAACAAAAAACCTGAAGGAATTTATAATTGTTAGAATTACTTATTCAAATTTATTTTCTATTATGGGCAAATATGATCTCAAAATTATGTTACCTCTTGAAAACCAGTTGGGAGTGTCGTCGGGTCGGTATACGCGTCCGCTGAGAGCGCGGTAGGCAGAGACGTGCGATGCGCACCGGAGACCAACATGATGTACAACACCTCGTCGACCACCGCCGTATCGTCTGCCACTCCGCTCTATGCACTGCATAGATTACGACTGATAAGATAACGTACGAGTCCTTTTGTTGTATTGCAATTATACAAGCTGAAACCTTAATCCCCGCGCGACTTATTGATTGACATTTTTAGTAGCAAAAAGACGCACGTTCTTAAAATATTTTACTTGATATCTCTTAGGGCATAGGCCAACTAGTTATGTAAACTCATCAGTATTAAAAAAAAGTACGTAAAGCAATCGACCAAAACTGAAACCTTTGCATGACATTTAAATTTAAAAAAGGCTAATTATTAAATTTATTTTTGGAAGACCGCTACAAAGAGCCTATTTTTAAAAAGGTTTATGGATCCATGTCGCATATCGGTCTGAGTGGAAAATACTACTAGTAATACATTTCTAGAATTACTTCAGTACAAAAGTAGTAGGCAACAAATATTTATCTTGATAGTAATTACTTGTCATTCCTTCGTTCACAAACCGCGGAAGTACTTGAGGAGATTAATTCAACGTCGACTGACTAAACTCTGCGGATTTACATTTAATAAAATGAATTCCATTTAAAACTATCTCACTCTAATTGAAATCCTGATCGCTGCATGTATAGTTGTATAATTAATATGGTCGAGAAGTTAAACATTGTCCTGATTGCAAAATTAGGCCAAGACCATATTGTTGCAGTATCATTGGAGATGCCAAGAGTATGTATGTAGTGTAAAACTTAGTTTGATCAGTCAAATCTATACAAATAATAAAATGAAATAATAATATAACAAAACTATAAGTGGTCGCTGTCCTCACATCGAACTCATGAAAGATATATGAGAAAATATCATTAGGGGCCTTTATTGATGCAATAGAATTTAAAATAATAATTAGAATTTTTGTTTATGTCTGGTTGATTGCGTTTGTGCACGATAATCGTAGAAACGGCTTAAACCATTTTGGTGTAGTCAAGATTCGCAGTAAACTTGTGTTAACATTATCTAAATTCATTTCAATTCATCTGAATTTAAAAGTTTCAGGTGTGGAGCTAAGTGTTATGAGCCATCATTAATTACGTAAGGGTATCCAGAGGGAGGTGGGGTTGGTAAAATCTTTACACACACTTACTTACTGAATGAATTCTTAGCTAATTTTGACAAAGCTGGCTTATGTGTTTTTTGAGGAATAAAATACAGATAATTACTTGAGAACTTTGTGTTATTAGAAGATCTGGAAAAGCCCAAATCATGAAGCTCACGTGAACAAAGTCCCGTGCAGGTAATACGATATCAAACCTCAATTTTATGCAAATCATCCTCTCAAAAATAGTTTCGCTTTTCCCATCTCCGTTAAACAAATAATACGTCCAGATTGTAGGATCATTATAAAATTAAAAAAGAATTAGAAATGTTAGGCAGTTTCATTTATAACAACTACCTAACGAAAATACGTCCGATTATAAATTTACATACCGAGATGAGAACAGAATATATAGAACCACATACCTAAAATTAGTAATACATATACGGGACAGCTCGTACTGCAAATACTTTGATCGCTCAAATATTTGCAATAACATTTTACAGCTTGCCACTCAATTAACAAGGGGACAATTAAGTGCTTAATTCCGCTAATATTTCACACGCATTGTATGCTCTGATTATAAGACTAATACTAAGAACACCTGGCTAAGATAATGTCGTGGGACTCGGATGATGTGGGTAAAATTCCGTTATAAATCACAGACCGATTACAAAAACAAACCCATGCTAAATAACTTCGACGTAATAGTGTAACTAACTTAACACATAAACTCAAAAACATTAGATCATAGTACATTACACTCATGAAATATTTTACTAACAGGATTAGGTTGGGCTCGCTTGCGTCACTATAATCAGTATCAGCAAAATACATCAAAATACAATTAACCTTCACCTTATCGGCGGAAAAATAAATATAGAATGGTATAGTAAAATAAGTTGTTATCACCCCAACTCGAACGCTTGCGAATTTTAAGTTAACCAATTATATCCTTTTATAATCATGAATGTTTTAAAAATTATTCAATTCAATTCCTTGGTGTTCAACCGCGGGGTATCACCGCCTCATTCAATACGTATTGAAAGAAATTCTTGCGTTTCGATGGAAGAGTATGTAAAATATCTCGCAAATTCATCAAGCTCGCATAAATTTTAGGCGACAATCCTATTCTCAGGTGTAGAAACGCATTAGTAATTTTATTGAATAGGTTTAAATAAAATCACAGATCTGTTGCTACTCCTGAGTTGATGCTGTTCTACATGGAGTCGGACACGTTTATAGGTTTATTTGCTGTTTCTTTTCCGTAAAACGAAACTTCTGGGTACCTCACAAGTTACAAGTTTTATTAACTAATTCATGTTTGCCTAAACATGTCGAAAGTGTGAAGCATGATTCAATTTATACATCCCAATGGTAACAATAATACAGAATTCTCCCAAATAAAGCTGGCGACGAGCCATATCGATCGTTCTAGTGCTAAATAAAGTATGTCCACGTTGCTAGTTCATTCTTAGAATATATATATGAAGGTTACACCATAACGAAGTACCCACTTCCTCTTGGATACCTTAATGCCTGATCTAATTTAAAACGCCCTAGAATTTATTAAAACTAAAAGAGTTAAATTTATAGCAGATGTCAATCGCCCGCATTCAATTAAATTGTTGGCCCGCGCCGTTTCATACAAGCATGTTATTTTTTTACAAACGATAATAAAGCTGCCAAGGACGCATAGGACTTCGTATAATAACAGTCGTAATAAAGTAATAGAAAATATACTGTACCTCAAACACAAAACATAAATATGTAGTAATCAAAACGATTAAAAAAAAATCGTGTTTTTTCAAATTTTCCTAGCGCAAGATTTTCAGAATTACCCACTCTAAAAAAATAAGAAAATATACAATAATCATGATTTTAGAAGCAAACATCTTAGAAACTATAGACTTAAATAAAAAGTAATATTGTTACGTGATGTGACTATATATTTGTACAGAATACATCTTCGTAACTCTGTCTCTATCTAGGTATGTAGTGATAATAGAATCCAAGTACAATGTCTGTGATATACAGAATTACTAACAGACGACTAAACGTAAAGTAAGCATGGTTTTTATGCCTCCATCCATAAATTGAGTAGTCCAAACCTAACAAGGTACTTAAAGTATGTTTATCTTGTAATATTAATGTATATATTAATTTTCCATTTCGATATAAATTCTCGGAATCATTGGTTCATTGAACCAAGACAAATTATACTTTGATTTTCAATAAACAAGCCCGAGAAGGTATTTTGGCGCATTTCATTTATAAATGTACATCAGGATAAACACACTGGAATTCGGAATAAGCGTACAATTCAAATAATAACCACACGATGCATTCAAGGTTCCATTATTTTAGCCACGGTCTTGCTCCAAAGATTGTCTTTCACCAGTATATCTCCCGTTTTTATAAATAACATGCGTTAACCCGTTGGCTTTGCCCACGATATATAAATTTAGGCACCTGCTACACATTCCAGCTGTATCTACAGCAATATATAATTCGGAAAACATTGCTTCAAAAGGCAAGGCAAGGTTTTCAGTATCATAATTACAGGTATAATACATACATATAATTAGGCTCTCTCTAACTCTCTTTGTTTATAAAAATTGACACAGATTAAATCAGTAGTTTTGGCATTATTCAACACTTCACGTTTACATAATACATAGTAAGGATAATTAGTAGTAACACGTTTAGTAACTAAGATATGATGGTACAAATCATCAAAGTATAATAACAGTTTTAAAGTTGGGAGAACTATAGTTCGACCGGGGAGGTACCACCACCGCCCTCATAATCCGCCGTAAAGCATTAATTGCGGTTGAAAAGGTGCGGTTGCTGGATACACTTTGAAGCGAGGCGACCATCTTAGTCCTCAGCAGCAGTGACGTATACGTTCGAGCTCAGATAGGATTTCGGTCGTGTTTGTGGTTGTACGTGGATGTCTATGGGCTGAGACTACTTAACATTAGGTGGTTTACAAAAAATCTTGTTTGACTTGAATGATAAGAATTTTCTTATAGAAATATGAATTACGGGAAAGTTAAATCTTATTACAAGGTAATTCAATTTATGAATAGCCTTCGCTAATTGTGATCGTGTTAGAAAGGTACTTACAACTCAACCCTAAAACTTTTTTAAGAGATGGCAGAACGACGAATGACGCGGAAGTTCAACCGTCATAATCAATCCACATAATCCATCGAAAACCAATTTTTGTGTTGTGAAACTTGATGTGATAGCCGACAATTATTATAAATGACGCTGCCACCTTAATTCTCAGGTGTAGTAAAGCGTCTACTTATTACTTACTAGTTTTTGAAATATTTTGTAATAAGTTTAATTACTATTTTAATGTATTAAGTGTATCAAACGAGCTTGCAAGTCACCTGATGCTATGTGGTCAGCGGTACTCCTGATCATCCACACCTTAATTTAAACAAGACTGAATTCCTATGCATAGATAGTCGTATATACATATATGCATAAAAAATGGCAGTTTTATAATTTTCTAGTAGCAGTTCAAAATTTTAATAAACAAATGACTCGTAATTGTTAATTACATTTTTATTTACAAGGCCAATAACATAATCCGCCGTTAAGAATTTTTTGTATTTCGGTTGGAAAAATATGAT
The DNA here is from genome assembly GCA_018251015.1 of Phocides pigmalion okeechobee. Lineage (NCBI taxonomy): Eukaryota > Metazoa > Arthropoda > Insecta > Lepidoptera > Hesperiidae > Phocides > Phocides pigmalion. The sequence continues at coordinate 20,964 of DWON01001868.1, forward strand.
TGCCAGCTACACTTTCGAATAAGGCAACCATCTTAATCCTCAAAAGTAACAACACATCTAGCCATGTTTGAAGTTGGACGTAGATGTCCATAAACTGCAGAGACTTTACGTCAGGTGGATGCAGACCACCGCTCGTTTGTTACATTTCCAACATAAAAAAATGTATGTATATCCTTCAATTGACTTTTTAAGCATTATCTGTAATATTCAAATATTTAACGAGTTTTATATTTAATATTTAATAAATAATATAGAATAAAAAAGAGCTGCGGATTTTGCAATAAACAAATAAATACCTCGACCACAAACAAGAACTTATGACAAAAAAGTATCTCTGATAATACGGCAGCACCTGATCTTTTGCCGCCCTAATCCAGGGCTTCACGGTTGATTATTTATTTAATTTTTTCATATCTGCCATCAGCGACCCGACGAAACCCGCTGTTGGCAAAAAATCTCATCTCATTTGGCAAAAATGGATCTGAAAAAGAGGGATTGACTCCGACCGCGACTCAATTCCTGCTGAAATATTTAGGGTTTCAAAGACAAAAGACTAACAAAGTAACCCTTATAATTTCGTCGCGTTCATATGTTACCCCCATTTTACTCAGAGACGATTGGCTCTATATTAAATTGTAAAGGTAGATTCGCTCTGTAAATTGCTACACAATTATGCAGGGAAATATAGAAAATATATTTATTTGCTATGATATATCCACGTATCTATTCTGTGACTTTAAAATTTAAACAACCAGTGCATATAACTACTGATACATCTTCAAAAATGGTATTGAAATTTCTATATTATTTTCCCATTTAGTTTACGGTATAGCAAAAGTCTTTTTTAATATATTTATTTGAGTAAAATTACTTTGATATTATGTAGTTCTTGAAATATTGCATATTTTCGATTATCATATTTTAACCAGTGAATCCACTGTGTGGCCCGACACAAACTTGGCAGCTTTTTAAATGTATTTTTTTAAATTATAAAAGCTCGTCGTCTCGTTATTTTCGTAATATTACGCGTTATAGGTTTAAGACCTTGAAGCCTTAACGCGAGTTTATTTAAATCATACAAATCATGACGTTTTATTACCAACGTATTTTATTACCTTAGCGTTCAAATACCGTAAAATTTAGGTAATTTATATATGTAAAATTTAATGTAAAATAAATACAGGTGATGTTATTATGAAAAATGTTTTTCTGGCGATTCAGTGGTTTCGAGAAAGTCAATCAACCACTTATTATGATCCAATAAAGCACTTTCTTATTTTTATTATGCATCGCATGCATAAAAAGGTATTTAATTGAAGCATGATTGATTAGTAGTTTTAAATAAATAGTAAATCTATGTTTTCTACACTGAGTCGTAGTTTAGGATTCCGTGTGTCGTGGGTGTCAAGGACACATAAAAGACAATTAAATTAACACCTACACCCTGGACAGATATTTCAATTCATTACTAAGATTTCGGCCTGGCTGGGAATTAAACCCGGGATCATTTGTTTATTAGATCAGTATTGTCACCGCTGCGCCATGCATATCCTAGTTTTATTTCCTTTCAGTAATATTTGATTGTTTCAGTAATATTTACTAAATTCATTAGCAACCTTTGTGATAAATTTATTATTGCGTATATTTTATTTATTATAATCAAACGACTTCTGTGTTGAATAAT
>DWON01001869.1:0-22640 GCA_018251015.1 Phocides pigmalion okeechobee
AGGGTGGCGGTGGTGCCGCCCCGACGAGGTTTATCGGCTCTACCACCTTTAACGTCTACAAATTGTAAATAAAAAGAAATAATGGATAAATGTTAATTATATTTGTACATTTAAGATAAGCTATCAAGCTCTCTAAAAACATAGAAGAAAGTCAATCTTTTCAAAAATTAAACTTGCTACGTCATTGCGAGCTGTTCTTTTAAGTTAACGTGAAATTACTTTGTGCTCAAGTAAACAATTTCGAAAATAAAGGTTACAATTTTATTACTACATTTTGAAACTTATAAAAAATTATTCAAGTGACGTATAAAAGGGTTGTCTCAAGTTTCTTAAATGTACTAATGCTATTTGAATTAGTTTCTAGAGCTTACCACTCTAGTTGTAAAAGAATATTTATTTAGATAAGCGATCTATTTTTGACTTCATCCTATTTTGTTTTCGCTAACAATAATGAATGACAAGTACTTTGTAACTGACAATTACTACAGCTGTCGATAATTTTAAATACTTCTATAAGCTTAATCTGCGAATTTAGCTACGCTTGAAACTGAAAACTTGTAGTCTTAAAGATTTGTTTTTTTCTCTGAACATTTTAAATGATTACAATATGTCGCAATCATTATCTATAAAACAAACACTACTATGCAAGCTGGAGGTCAGATGTTTAATTACAGTCGAACGTTCAAACATAAAACATCACTGGAGACCGATTGACCCGGAACTGCGGATAAGTCTTTGTTCGCTATACTTTTGATGTGGACTATTTTCTTATTTGTGCGCCTTAGGAGCAACATACATACATATATTCATAGTGCGTGACAGCAAACAACACGACACTGCTTCTTCTGATACCGTTATTCTCCTTCTCTGGAATCGCTCAGTTTTCTTTATATTTGTTGCGTTGTATATATATGTTTAAATTCTTAAGAATAAAAAGCAAAATATATTTATTTTACTTATAAAACAGAGTTTTATTAGTAAAATAAATATATTTTGAAAATAAACATTAATGTATGAATTCAAACTATAAAAAGGTTTACTTCCACTTGATAGTAAGAGAATTAAGATGGTCGCCTCATATGTGACGTCGCAAATAGGGTGTATTTGTAGTCTATACGAAGTCTGTTGAAACCGACTATCTGTCCACTGAAATGTAAGAACTCTAAAAATAGATGTGGGGGTAGTACCGGTCGAACATTACGAATTCTATCGCCTTGTGTAACGTACACTTTAATATGAGTTAAACGAGGATTAAATGATTAAAAAGTAACACGATCCGTTCGTGCTAATCGTCTCCTGACAAGTTGTTACCGATTTTTTTGCTGGTAGTCATAAACGAAGATTCGACACGACAGAGATTGAAAAACCTCGATAACCGATTTCTTGTAGAGCGCCGCGCCGCCGCCGCGCTCTAAGAAATTCCATAACGTAAAATCGTTTAATCCACTAGTCGTCCAAATAAATAGCTACATTTTATCGAAATTCTTTCTTAACAAACGAAATTTACATTAAACACATTTTGTTTTATATTTCTCTCTGAAAATGTAAAATTATTTTACATCAAACCACATTACTTCACATCGGGGTTTTTATTGTTAATGTGTAAACATTAACAATAAAAACCCCGATGTGATGTAATAAGTAATTATTACAATGCTTTGTTTACTTATATTATCATTTTAAAATGAGAAATGAAATCTGTACAATGATTTATCCTATTTTGTATAGATACCTGCGCAAATCGTGGGTACTACAGACAAAAATTACAGACATTAAAATTAACAATGGACTATTACAGTGGTAATGTTAAAATAATTGATATTGTTATGGCGGCATTTAGATGAAATTGCGTTTTGAGTGGAGGTTGCTACAAAATATGGGTAAATCGGTTTAAAGAAAATTATTTTAAAAGATTTTGGATTTCTTATTAAATTATAAACATGGTTTATTATTCGAAAGATATTAGCATACCTTTGACAGCTGGTAGAACTTTAGCTTAGTCCTATAATCTGTCATGATTCCCTCAAGGTCAATTAATAGGACTCTTGCGTTTTGGTTAGAGAGTTATGGTTGCTGGCTACACTTAGACGAGCAGCAACCTATCTTAGTACTTAGAAGTAGATACGTATCTTCGTACGGCCTCCGATAGTACATCAGTTCTGTTTGGGATTAAATTTGGAAATCCATGGGTTACAGCGATCACTCAACATTAGATAGCCTGCTTTTTCGTTTGCTACTTTACTAACATAAATACCTACTAAGTGATAGACATGTATCATGTGAACTTTATTAAGCGTTCAAATAAATTAAAGGCGAAATGACATTTTATTCGCGTCCTTTCATTTTATATTTTTATCGCCCAGTTTAAGTCGTAAAAACTTATCGAATTACGATACGTTCGCGCGGCAAGTTTAAAATAATTAAAATACGTTTATCTTAATATTTTCGTTTTTAATGAAGCAGTAAAAACGTACCGACATAAGACCTTAAACAGCCTTTTTAAAAGTAATATGTAATGTCGTTACATCAGAACGTTGAGGCGTTTTACGCTATGAAAAAATGAAATTAACTTCTTGATATAGGATGTAATAACAAGTATGTGTGCTTAATTGTATGTAGGTATTATAAGATTATTTACGTATAAAATTACTTGTTACGTTTTACCTGATATTAAATGTTCTGTCAAGACCAACGACGAAGTATAATATGTTATTATTATAAGTAAAAGTTAAATATTATTTTGTAGCTTAAAAATTATCATGTCATATTTGGAGACCAACGTACCATGAAATTATGCCATGTGTGGTTTCAAATTAAATTGCCTTACCAGACTATTAATAAGGCACCAACAAGCTGAATTTAACATGGAAATTATAGGTTTCCTGACATCTAGAACGTCTTGACTGACGTAAAAAGAGTTCTGTAAATATTACGCAAATTGGTTTTATTATTGTTTAAAGTACTTGATGAATAAAAAACTGTGGAATCAATTTTTGAATTGTCAGTTCGGTTTTTGTAACTGGTGCATAGTGGCGATCGAGCTGAACACTTTAGTGAACTAATTATAAACGATCTGTTATTAACTTCGCGATTTCCTGATCGGCCTATTAAACATGGATAAGTGCGGGCCTGCAGTCGATCAAGCAACACAAATGGGGCCGTTTGCCGTCTTTGCCGGGACAGGGAGTGGCGCGAGGTTTATTTTTACGGCATTGCGGCACGTGTAGTGGCCGAGCCACGTCTTTAAACTTAGCCATTTTCTTAACAGGTACGCTGTTTATCGACTGCTAGATCGAGCTAGCCTAATTCCCGCCCGGCAATGTTACTGAATAGGCGACAGCGACGCTATCGTTTACAAATGGAACACGATTCATCGTAACCATTAGGAGTTCTTTGAAATTGGATGTCTTAACTTTTCCAAGAAGAATTCAATATCTGGGTGCTATTGCGACATATATTACAACATGCTGATCCCAAATGTGTCACTGTATATATAATTTTCGTTTGAATGATATGATGTAAATAAAACAATTCGTAATTACAAAATAATCAATGAATATATACTAAGAATTATTTTATTATTTTTACAAAGGATTAAAGAAGCTTCCGCATATAACTTTGGCTCCGTTTAACTTCTCTGCCTACTTATTCTCCTTCCGTTTTTAGAATATTAGTGAAGTTATTAGACAACTGTAGTTTTAAACTTTAAAGAAATACTTTTAATTTTTTGTCTTGTAAGAAGTTAAATCTTAACGTACTGCATCTAGATGTTTCAAAAATACTGCAGGCAGGTTGATAGGCGAAAAATGTTGAAAAAATATTGAAATTGAAATGGATTCTTTAGCTTTAATACTGTGTCAAGCATTTGTTTAGTCTAAGTGCAGACACAGGCACATGCAATTAATTCGAATTAAGTATGGAGCAATGCTCTGAGTTTGAAGAAACATTTTACGATTAACTCAATACTGCAATCATAACACTCAAATCGTTGAATCATTCGTGCCAAATCAATTAATGAAAATTACGTGTAGGTTTGCAAACGTAGCTACGTTGCAACCAAGATTGATTTACGTGAGAATGGATTGATTAAATCTAATATAATGTGGACTTGATATGTGTTGATTCGTGGTCTTGTAACGACGACTAGCTTTGTAGTCATGTATACAAATTCGTAACAAAACCCTTCAAGTGTATGAAAGAAAATGTTAACTGACTGTGACTAATGTTCAGTTATATTTTTGTCTCGCCTCACATTTAAACTTGTTATAGTGTAATTTAATAAATTATTCACAAAGACAGGTAATTTAAATTACTTTTTTCTATATAATTATTACTGCAAACAAACGTGCAGTTTACTTGAAAGTGAGCGCCATGGATTTGTGTCTAACTACAACTAGAACAGGAATTTAACGCAAAGTCGATCATATATGCGGTCCTATTACAAAAAAGCTAAAACATAATTTTGCTTAATATTCATTTTGACAGAACAAAAATACGAAATATACTGTTCAAGCAACCTCCCCTTTTTTCAAAGGGTCACTAAATATCTAAGAGACTTTCTGGCTTCACATCTTTCCACCAAACTGCAAGAAAAGCCTCACATTAAAAACGGCTGTAGCAGTGGCACCTCTTCAGTATAATCGCATAGACACTATCTAGTTTAGATAAATAAACGACATTACTCCACACGATTTTTTAGTATCCTTAGCCTATGGATTCATATACAAACATTCAAACATTCGGAACACGCAACAAAATTATCATTTGACTATAATTTTCCATTTAACTTTTAAGACCTTTTAACTGGCCGAGGGTCGAACCCGGAGTTTATACAAAATGAATTATTATCGTAATAAATTAGAATTTGAAATTGTTTGTATAGGTCTGGCAAAATATTCAGCAGACAATTTAAATTATAAATTATGTATGCGTTACCGTGTGATACTTTACTATCATATATTTTCCCTGCAAAATCTTTATATCAATTACCTACTCTTGGTGATTTGTTCTTGCTTCGACCAAGTGGATCGAGAATTTAAGAATTCACAAAAGCTTCATGGAAAACAATTAACTAACACAAATTATGAATTATTCACATCGATTTTACCGTAGTTACGCGGTGCTATGATCTGGTAGAAGCTGTGTATTTTCGATTATGATCAGTGAACTTAAGCACTTCTTAGATACCGTAAAATGGTAAGGTGCAGGTAATTCCTGATCTCGGCTCGGATATGCAAACTAAAGATTTTGTGTAGAGCAAGCTGGTATTTGTTGAATGTTCGTACAAATATTGTAATTTAGTGCTGATTTAATCTAGCTTGCACTCCTTAGTGAAAGGTTTACTGTTTAATTTTACTGTAATTTTATTCATCATCATTTTCGTAAATTACCGTTATTACCAAGTTATTTGATTAAAAAAATTAGTATTAAAAATAATGGAATATTTTTATTGTTCTATGATATAAATACTATTGGGAAAAATCAATGCATAATATTTTGTACTAAAATAATATATATGTATCTGCACAAGCACACATAGTGTATAAGAATCACGCGTCATATACGAGGTGACCAAGGAAGGAATTCAAGGCACACTTCTGATTTTTTAAAGTTATGTGTATATTAGAAATTAATTATCACTTGCTTTAACGGCAAATGATAACATCGAAAGGAGAGCTATATGCCTAAGCGTTCTTCATAAAGTTTTTAAAGAGATGTGATTCTATTAATCCGCAATTGGCTAGTGTGGTGAACGTGTGGCTTGATACTCTTCACTGACAAAATTTGATTAGCATAAAAATTAACGGATTTAGTATGTCTAAATCATAAACATACCGCGGTTAATATTAAACTCAGACTAAGTAAATTACTATATTTGTATATATTGTTCCTGTAGAAATATTGACCTATTTGGAAATCCGAAGAATTATGGTTCGACATACTTCATTATTATATGTATAGCAGGTGGATATAACGTATCTCGTATAGCTGAAAAACCTTAAAAAAATGTTTTCTTTTTATTACTATAAATACGAACTATTCTTCTCACATTTAACAAATAGTTCATTTTATTCAGGTACCTATTATTCTAAAGGTTAGAGCGTTCTATAGGTAAAGTAATAAAAATGCAAGTGCAATCAAATGTGAAATCACGTTTCACAAACACGGTTAGGACGATGCGAAACGATTCGAGGGTGAAACGGATTTTGCGCCCTAATTGGCATAACTGCGTGGAGAACCATAGAGTCGTTTGGCGAATGCGGAGAGATATCGTGGAATAGTGGAAGACAATAACCACAAATTGCCGCCCTAAGGCAGCGCTTTACACGCGGCGCGGACTCACGTAAACGGATAAAAGTCTACTTTTAGTTTTACGTCAGTGCCGACTACAATATCTCTATTAATATTGTTTTCCTTGTATTTATTATTGAAAAAAATATACTGTCGTGATGACATGATCATAAACTGTCATTTAAGTCAAATGTAGCTATAGTAATTTGAGAAAAACCAAGTACTATTATTTTTAATTTATAACCTGTATAATCAACTACAAATAGAATTAACTACTCCAAAGATTCTTTCTTGAAAACAAAATACAAAAGCGATTAAGTATGAATGGCTGTAGCAGCAATGTTGAGAATCAAACAAGACGACAACGTACGAAAGGGTCGGTCGAAATAAAAGCGTAAAAATAATAACATCTCTGGCTAGATGTCCCCGAGTCCCTGGGGAGCTATTGACCCACTTAACGGAGCACGAGGAATGTTTGTTTCAGGTGTCGAGCGCGGTGCAGTTATCCGACCACGCCAATACTGCAGAGCTAATAGCGCAATTGCATAACGCTGTAAGTTGCTTCAACTTCATCCAACCGTTTTTTGTGGGCGAGGCTGGCCCGCAACCTAACATTACTAAATTAAAATCGATATAAGCTATCAAACATTGATAAAATTTTAACCTTGATAAAAGCGCTACGTGTTAATACCGTTTATAGCATGTTCAACCGATATTAACAGGATATATTTTATATTATAGTAATTTTCTTATCTCAGGGGCATCGCGCCCTACACTGTAGACCACCTAACTGTAGGTGGAAGACTCCCATTACGGATATACTGTATTTTAGGAACACATGTGTATCACATTTTTGATATATTTAATTAAATTATAATATTTTATATAATATTACAGTATGACGAGAAAATAATTAGATTTAGAGGTAACATCTCGCTGATAAGGCTGATAAGAGGATAACATGAAATCTGAATAACTTCTTCCCACTCTTACAAGTTAACAAAACCGCAGCGTATGAATGTATGAAATGACAGGACGTTCCCGTGTAAGTATGTGCATAGAGATCGCGTCAGGAGAGTGCTAATTAATTAAATAAAACACTTTTAGAGACGCTTTCAATAGTGTTCGATTATAATCAACTTTCCCATATTTATGTAACTGAATATCGTCGCGAATATGAGAAACGAGATATTGCTGATATGAGCGGCTCTTTGCAACTGGAAATTGCCGGTATTACTTCCCATTATGATTATGATTGTGGAACGTGAACATGAAAGTGGCGCGACCGGTGACGGGTCAAAACGTGGCTCACGCCAACGACTACGTCGATTTGATTTTCACACTGTTCGATCATTTTCTGAGAGGAAGCCATATTTTTAAGTAAGCGTTTTAGTGTTTTCTAGTACCCAACTCTTTTTGCTCTTTCGTGAAATAATGCCTATGCATGACTTATGCACATTATTTTACCTTGTCGTTAAAAATAAGATTTGAGACTTAGGATAATATCTTTAAAATAATTACTATATAAGCAATTATTTGTTAAAAATACTTCTAATATGTACATTATAATTACTATAATTTTAAAACCAATTCTTATAACAGCTTAACCTAAATAATTTAAAGGAAGTCCGTGACTATTTCTTAAAATATAACTTTCACAAAATATTGCGTGGTTAATTTTGATGTTTGTATAAAAAAAATACTTAAAAATGATTGTTTAAAAACTTCATAAAATTTATTGTTTAATTAACAATTTTATACTTTTCTAATTAACTCTCTATTTTGACATGTTATAAAAAGCTTTCCGACTACATGATACAGACAAATATTTCAAAAGCCCATGTAGAACGGTAACACCGGCGCTGCCAAGCGACCGCTACGCTGCGGGAAGGATAGAAAGCGCTAACTGCCGAAGCAAACACGGGCGGTTCACATTCCGAACTCTACAACCCCACATCCTGCAGTTTTACAGCTAAACAAACCATAAACATTACTTATATTTCTGTTTCAGTCGTATGAAATCAACGTTGTGCTTGTCAGCTGGATTTTCTGACGTAAAACAAAATAATCTTTAGTGGCGTCTTATTAATTATAATTTATCTGCAGGTAATCGGTTTGTAGTAGATATTCAAATGAAAACTGGGTCATTTATTATAAAGTGAAGATATTATTATGATCATATTATGCCAACCGAAAAATATGTAAGGAATTCAAATATTATGTTCTTGAATCTCTTCCTGGTCCGCGGTAATGCCAACTGACCGAATTCATTTCTTATATAGAATGGCGTTTAAAAACATCGAACTTTTTAAAAGTTATGAATAATATTATTAATTAATATTACCTGTCGAGGTTTGGGTAACATTTATTATAAAATGATATTTGTTTAAGTTTATCAGTCTCATGTATTACATTTGTACGTATAATGATATACGAATAGTTTATGATATGTATTAATAAATCATTGAAATATCTGTACATTTCCTTCTGTTTTTTAGGCCAAGAACTGATAAGAATCGGTTTCATTGCGTTCTTACGTCGGCAGGGAAATTTGACGTGGTACTGGCAGAGTTCAGCGTAGTAGATATATTGACGCAAGGTCGAGAGGGTAAAGTGATAAAACGCTGAAGTAATAAGGTTCTGGGAATAGAATAACAAGGCCAACAACTATATAGTTTAGAGCGCTTCCGGAAATGAAATACTATTTAGATAATATCTAGTAGAAGTCTTACATATTTTTTACAACGAGTGCTTTGTTTTTGTCTACAGCAATCGACATAGACGGTTTAGAATGAATATATTTTATATTATTCTATGATATAACTTTGTAGATAGACGTATAACAAATTAACTGTATCTAAGACTTTGCTTTAGACAAAGACAGGAAAGCAAGTTCCATTGAAAATGTTATATATTGACAATCGGACAGACAGACAGAGGATTGGGTTGTAAGTGTGGATAATATGAATATAAGAAAACATGATTTATAAAATATATTCAATGTTAAAACATGACTTGCTTAAAAATATTTAATTTGTAGGTACGTAAAATACATACAGGTAGAAGATTTTAAGAATATATAAGTAATACCATTTTGTATGTGAAAATCTTTCAATGCTAAAATAGATGCTGCATACTTAAGCTTCGATATGGTAAGTAAATCTTTAATATTCAAATTTATATTCATATAAAACAACAACATCCTATACCCTCAATATATATTAATTTGGTTTCTCATGTACCCTATTAGCCAGTAACGGGGACCAATCATTGAAACAAACGATTGCCTCGACGAGAGTTTAAAGAACTGCAATCAATTACACTCTATTGAACATAATGAAATATTTGCGAAGATCTTGCAAATGTCATACTGTGTTTGAGCGGTTAACAATTTATGCATACCTGTCCCACTGTCTTGTCGGATAGCAAACGATCAAACGATATTAACGATTTTCTTTTTACCTTTCCAAATGGTAGAAGTATTTATAATCACTTAAAGGTGGGTTATTTTGAGTTAACTAAGATATATATACACACATATACATATACATATATATAAGAGTTTGCGAGGTGGTAGAAGTATAGTTCGACCGGGGAGATACCACCGCCGCGCTCATAATCCGCCATAAAACATTACTTGTGTTTCGGTTGGTGAGGCTCAGTTACCGGCTACACCTTGAAACGAGGCGACCATCTTAGTCCTCAGGAGTAGCAACGTTTTTGAGGTTTAACGTGGATGTGTATGGGTTGCGACTACTTAACATCAGGTGGTTTGCATGCTCGTTTGCTACTCTTCTCACATAAAAAAATGTTTTTTCAGAGCGCTATTAAAAGGGTAAGTAATAATATAGGAGATTGTCATAAAATTGAAGCAATATTCTGCATTCTTGTAGCAAGGAATATATCATCATTTTTTCCCTTAAATCACTATTCAAACTTTTAAAACTAGACAGTATTGATACATTATTGAATTATTGTTTCAAAATATAATACTATTAAAAATGTCGCGCCGCTCGTTTTTATGACTGTTTTAATATCTCTTTATATATGCTTAATCTTTGGCGTAATAAGTTTTAACCAAGCTGTAGATGTTGAAATTACTTATTACATATAATTGAATATATACGTCTACTTGGGGCTGATAGATGTTCAGGACTGTGCTCATTTATCGATAAATGTTCTCCTCATTCTGAGATGAAACCCGTGAATGGTAGTTGAACGGTGTTGGGTTGACGATGATCCATAATGTCCACGTCCCATGGACAGACAGACATCCACAAACGCATTTAAACTCTTTTGCTTTAATAACATTTCAAATAATTACGGGCTAGAGAAGTCTAAACAGTTGTAGTGTAATCGTAAAATATAACATTAGCTTAAATTGCAAACGAGTCGTGTGTTTCTTAATTGCCCACGTTCGGCGGCGTGTTGGCTTCACGCTCATTACTTACGCAATTACACGAACTTACTGCTTCGTTTATTTTATTGTAATGCCTTATGATGTCCGGCTTTACTGCGAAGCCCTTGTCCAAGTAATGACTTCTGAAGATGATTTTATTCTTAATATGCATATTTTATTGTTTCCTAGTATCTTTCACTTTTATAACTCTGTAAAAACGAATGTCTTTATACAATAAACTATTGGATTTGAGTAGAAGGGCTCTCTAATAAATGTAAATAATTATATTTTAAATTCTCTTTATCAATTTTGTTCGTTCTAATTATTAATGGAATATTTGAGGAGTCTACATATTTTCAACGTACTTTTAACCTCTCAGGATTATTAAAGTTCCGGCTCTACCTTCCTAGTATGTTCAAGAATTTCACAGATACTGAATATTTTAATCAGTATTCTGATCACGTCCGTAATGGATAAACGTTAACAAGTCTTATTACATTAATGTCGGTCGCAGTACACGATACATATAGCATTAGAACAATTGACATGTGTCAAAAGCAACTTGCTCTAGCATCTCTAATTTTAGTGTATTGTTTATGGCAACAACGGATGCCTCGCCTCAATGTGCTATTTGATCCTGCGTACGTGGGTTGCAATAAGAACGGGGGAGTTTGGTAATTTTAGAGTTTTAGTCGATAATAGCTATTAATTACGTTGCTTTGGACAAAGTATATTGCTTTGGACAGTGATTATATTTTAAGTGAGCTACGAACTTAACTGCTAATTAACTTATTTTCAGTATTTTTTTCATCTCATATTGTAAGCTCATCATGACACTTACGAATATTGATGAAGGGATTTGAAACGCACAACGTGAAAGGTAAATGACAATTTGCTACCTGATGGCCACTGTAATTTTGTTACAAAGCGAAACCCATTTGCAGGGGGATGTGATGGACGTTTTTTGATTGATGTGTCGGAATATTAGGGGGCGGGTGCGCCGGTACTGAGTGCTGGCGAGTCGTGGTGTGGTGTCGCGGCGTGAAGGTGACGCGCCGCCCGCAGCCGCCGCGGCGCGCCGCGCTGTCAGTGCGCGCCGGACGCGCGAGTAGACCGCACACCGTGCCACACGGGAATGGGCATGCGCGGCTCTAGTGCACCTCATCCCCACGTGTTTACCTACACCTTTATGCCGCGAAAAGTAGTTTACGCGATTTGGAAACAAATCGCGGCCTAACTTGCCAACGGTGATAAGTGATAACAATTTTCTTTGACGTTCCAAAGAAAATCGGTTAATTTTTTTTTCGCAATGGAAAAAGCAGTGTTTCATTAAGTACTATGGCCGACTTGAATCCCCGTAACTAATAAATGATGAGCCGTGTCCACATCTGAGGCGAGGTGACATTCGCGCAGCGCTGGCGGCGGCTTCGACACAAAGATGAAGTTGTTCAAGAGGAGGCTGTCGTTCAGCGGAGATAAACAGAAACGGGTTTCCCGTACGGACGATCCTTTTGAGCACGAGGTACTCACTCGTTCTGCAACGCTGAACAATATGGGCCTTACACCATTGAACCACATCTGTTTGGTATAATCTTTTAAGCAGACACGTTGTTTTCCAGTTCATAACATGCATATAAAAATATCGTTGTTACTGTACTTTCTTACAAGTACTTGTGATATTGATTAACTAATGAGAAATGATAAGGTATCAAAACAATTATAAAAAATATGTCTAACACTTATCGTTGTTGTTCAAACATCTTATATAACGTCCTAAACGACCAAGGTGTAGGCATAATTAGAGGTTTCGGCTAACGTCAGCAATTGATAAGCTATTTATTCAAAGTTTTTGTAGAGCGGCGGTTACACCCCGGAAAAAAATTAAAAGCAAGGGTATTTTTTTAACGGGGGGCGCCGGGCTCCCCGCCCGACCACGGCCACGGTTTTAATACTTTCCATTCAATTCTTCAAAACATAAATACCGATCTTATACGTATACAGCCATATACTACGTACAGTTTTTGCGCAATTTTTATATATTATTTTGAGAATTTTCCATAAAGCACAAAAAACTGTTGAATATTCATAGAATAAAAACGCGCACATCCCATCTCTATAAGTAGCATTGACGCTATCTAAGTGTTTACTAACTATAGCTACATTACATATTGCATACACATGTATTACTCTGTTCAAGATTATGAAGAGTGCTTCAGATTATTATTCTAGATCATCGAAGACTGAAAGAAAATTTTAAAGAATATATTGAAGCCAGTGGTAATTAATTATAAAGCCATGTACTCACTTCTTAATGATATGTAAATGATAAGTATGTTTTAACAACCTAATTGTAACTGTGAGTTTAACGCGTATATTAATTATATTATTACTAGAATAATTTCTACTCGAATTTATTACTTGACGAGATGTCATGCGGGCTGTTTACTCAGATGTTCGATTACCAACGTCTGGTAAGAACGGACGTCATCGTACCTAATGGCTAATGAGTAAAACGGTCTTATTTCATCGGGAAATAGAATCCGTGTTGAAACCGCCTTGAAGCAGTTGCACATGTATCTCTCTCCTCGTTGGTTCAAATTGAGGTTGATCGTTCACAGGATGAGTATTTTATTTTATTTTGTTATAAATTTAGGAATTTACACGTACTGAATAGGTGTATATTATTCTTGTGGTATTCGCAAATAACTAAATAGAATTCTTGTAAACAAAATAATGTGTAATGTGTACCAAAAATAATATATAAAAATTTAATGAATTATATGGATATATTGACAGTATTTATTTATTAATACAGATGATGTGGTATCTCATGGCTCTCAGTTCTGTGGCAAAAGTTTACTACCAGCGACTGAACGAAAGTATTATAATGTTCAGTATTTACTTGGATGAAATTTTTCGTTATTTTTCGTTTTCGCTACTTTTCTATGTTCGAAATTACTCCAATTATTTTTTTTAGAAACTTGGTTGGACTTAATTACTCAATTATTATTGTTATTATTCTCATTGTACCAGTAAACATGCGTGATGTACGATCTTCAAATCTCCAACGGAGATCATTTTACTTATTATATATTATAGATTTAACTAAGAAATGGAATTAGCGAGAGTTACAAAGAATGTAGGTATAGTAACGTACTTATTTTATGCAAAAATTTACTATTGCAATTTGAATAGGCGATTGTCAAATATTTTGTATAAATTTGCATAAATGTTACGTAGGCGTGCCAAATTAATGGTTACAAAGAAACCGGACGGCTCGCTCGGGAATGCCGGAACGAACGGGTATTATTGAACGAGCAATCTCGTCCTTGGAAAATGTTTTATAATGTTCTTTTTCGTTCCTGTGTCTACACAAGTACAAATAACACGTATTGACAATAAGTAAGTTTCTGTTGATGATATTATTATGTAGATATATTATTTAGGTAAGCATATTTATAGTAATAATAACACCATATTTCAAAAGTACAGAGCATTAATAAAAATAATGAATAGTAGAATAGTAATAAAATTTTATTTAATATGTCTACCAAAATAGGCAAAAAACTTGGTATTTAATGCCGAGGAATCCGGAACACGTGCTGTCTTAAAATAATCTTTTCGCTAATACGCTTCGATCAATCGTCCTTGAATCGTGCTTGTAATACATAATCCTTTTCATATTTTGATACTTTGTACCTGTTTTGAATATTTTAATATTTTGATACGAAAGAAATCGTATGTACATTAGCAAATGCATTTTCGGTAAATCTTGTAGACGGTGAACTCGTCGCGTGCATTAAACTATTCTTAGCACCCAATTTTAAGAAAGGGATGGTAGGTATAAGTTTGACATCTTTGTCTGTATGCATGTGTTTCCTGAGGTAGGTCGATGTAAATACACTTTTTATTTTTTAATACTGAGACTCCCAACTTTTATCTCAGGAATCGCATAGCATTTATGGACGACCTATGTTAGGAATTCCATTCTATTTGAGATGGATTTTACATGTCCACGGGCTCCAGTGACCTTAACATCAGGAATATTCGTTAGTTCCATGCCAGATATATAAAACGTTATTTGGGGATTTGTAATTATATTTGGCATATTATGAGTGTATGTAGGAGGCAAAGCGGAAAATGTCATTGAACAATATTATATAAACACACCCAGTGCGCTACGCTCTCGCAACAACCATGTTGGATACGCCCAGCAAATTCGAATTTCCACGTTATCGCATTACGTCACTGGAAATCGCAATTATGATAATACCCTAACATTTAAAGCTTTAGGTCTCATCTCATCGGGAAGAAGACTGTTTAACCCAACTTAGCTTTTGACAGATAATGCCCTGCGCCTTAATCCGGAAGAGTACATCACCGTTGTACTACCGAATGATCGACAGTATATTGCAGAGTATTGCCTAGATAAAGAGTAACATGTCGCTTGACAGTGAGTTTGATATATTATTGTTTTGTAAATATATCACAAAATTTTAATGATTCGGGAATATTAATTTATTCCCTTGAGAATAAGCCCAAGTGAAAGGGTGTCTTCGGCACCCGAATAATTCCTGACAAAGACATAATATATTAGGATAGTAGAATTTAAAAACTACTTAAAACCTGAATGATCGTTTATTTTAATGCTCTTTATAACATATTTGGCTTTGTCTGCTTCCTCAATTCAAGTGTGTATAAGATTGGCATCCGATTCTACTGAGAGTCAGGACAAATTCCAGGCAAGCCGAGACGTCGCAGGAATGTTCACTCGCCCATATTTGAAGCAATTCAATTATCATCCTTTTAGCTTGTAGATACATCAGTTTAATAGTTTAATAAAATATTCTGGGTTCGATATGTATATGATCAATTTAGATTTGTGTAATGGTTATGAGTGTTTGTGTATTTGTCAGTTTATCCATAGTACCCATGACACGGTGACATTTAGTGTAGAGCTAAGAGTGCAGAAACCATAATTATGAACCATTTACAGATTTTATAAATATTAGGTTGTATATATAACTACATAATATATCGTCACGACAATCTTGTGAATGTATAAAACATCTTTGGTAAGCATTTTGCGAGTACTTCGAAACTTTGCCCATGTGTAATGTAGTTGAAACAGCCACGTAATTAGAATTCCTACTCTCTCCGAGACTTACGATTTCTCCGCGACAGAAAGCATGCAAACATAAGTGCATTCCAATATTAGGTACTTCACTATATTCCGTCGCCCTATGGACTTATTCATGAATTTTTATGATCCACGTATGTTAGCATACGCTTAAATTCATATTGTAGTTGTATTTTCAAATTAAAACGGTCGAATTGTTTTAATATATCTGTAGAGACTTTCTGTTTAAATAGTCAGTCATCATTGACCTTTTTTATGCTTGTAGAATAATCAGCGAGTCCAATGTGTACAGAATTAAAATCTTATCTGAGGTTGTACAGATATACACATATATATATTGCTACTCATGACGACAAGGGTGGTCGCCTTGCTTAGGAGTATATTCGGTAACCGCACATTTTTACAGCTTCATAAAGTAAAGTGATGTTTAACGTCCATCATCATAGACGTAACACTTATAAAATTAATAAACATGTTCTTCTTTTCTCTATATACCATAAATCGAAGCCGCCATCCACGTCTATCAGCTTGTTCGATTACTTTTATACCACGCAAATGATTTTGATACGGTTTTCACTAATAAAAAGGATGATAGACGAGGAAGGTTTGTGTATATCATTTCAATCGGTCGTATATAAAAAAATGTATACATGTAAGAGGGCAAAGTAAGATAAAAAACGTGGATGGGGGTATGTATGGTAGGTTTATTAATGAGGATGATACCGCAGTATACAATGAGTATAAACTAAATAAAACTGATAAATCGTAAATATGTTTATAGTTAACGAAATATGGTATATTACGTAAACGATATGTACGTTTTTTATTTATTTAAAAGTTACCATAGAGAGTAAAAGTTGTCACCAGATCCGATGAAAGTCATTCAATCCCGAAACCTCTGACAAACAAGCAAGGTGTGTCGAATGACAATGAAACATTCTTGAAGGGCGTGAATAACTTTATTAATTCTCGAGGCAGGTCTATCCATATATCCATGTACCACATGTAGGACCAACATAAAATCTATACAAACATTACAAAGCGGAAGAGATTTTCGTTTGTTGAAACGCGTTACTCTCTGGACCTATTTGTTAGATTTGAAATTTTGAAACTGAGTGGCCGTTTATTTACGATTTTAGCTTATGTAACATTAATTTCAATTTGATAAGCAGTGGATCAACAGTCTTTAACGCGGTTGAATCCGCAGGACACGGATACAAAGACTGCATTCAAATTCAACCAAGATAAGGGTAAGATATATTATAAATATGTCGATGATAAATTAAAATACTTTATCGTATTAAAAAACATAACTTCATATTATATTTAATTTGAAATAGATTTTTTCTGGGAAATCTAAGATAGATAGATAGAAGAAGATAGTAAAGTTTACATATTAAAAAATGTAATGTGGCAAATTGAATTACTCCAACTGTAAGCCAAGAAATAGGGAACTGCGCATTTTGCACATCTCCTCCATTGTTGTAAATATAACGACCCACAGTACGGATTACTTTTAAAGTAGCCCAATGAATTAAATAAGTTCGTTTTGTGATTTTAACCATTTACAAGTGAACCAATTTCACATTTCCCATTGCTTTATATGGACAGGTTAGCCCAGTATGTAGAGGCAGCACTACACTGAAAGTGGTATAGTAACGTTAAGTGTTGCGCCTACGCACGCGTCCGATGGCCGCTATCTCACCTCAGAACGATGCTCCGGACCACGTGGGATGTTTATTATCTTATCTACCTGATAGTTAATCCGCTGCGCTATTTTCATACAATGTACCGGATTTTGAAACAAACCTAACTCGTTACAGTTTTAACACTACCTCTTTCAAAACGCCGACCTCGATTGCGCTTGTCGGAACAGAAATATTGTTACTTTATGCCTTTTAGACGCAAATGGACGAATGATTTGTTACGGTGGTGTGAACAATGAAAATGGAAGAGATATTATTTGAATTTAGTTTCTGATTTTAGAAGCTGCTACATTCCTGTAATTACGTGCTTAACGGTATATGTAAGGTCTAGAGATTAATTTTATTGACTAGTCATTAAAACATAGCCTTAGGCTAATGAGTCAAGTATAATTACTAGCTGCCCTGATTAATAAGTATCTTTGTATATTTGACCTCTACTTTGTATGTAGTTGTGATGTACTCACGTTTGTATAGTATTGATATTCTTGCAAATAAAATAAAATTGTTTAATTGAAATTCCGTTTTTATCTAAAGATAAAATCTTGTTAGGTCCACTTATTGTTTGTAATACGGGTTTAAAATATTTCTCTATTAAAAACGATATTCATCAACCGAGATGTAAATTTTATCTATAAATAAAATTAAAGTGTTCACAATTTCAAAATAACGATTCTTTTATGGGTATACGCCGAATTACTAAAGGTACTAAAACATTGAAAACACAGATTCCAAATCTTTGCCTTTATGACTGTAGGTTTCATCGTGGAAAGGTTTGAACAATTTATACAGGACCCAAGTAACGTATGTTAAGCTTTTTTTAGGAATGTAATTAGGGTTTTAGCGTCTACAATTAAACATTAGGTGATCGCTGCATAGAAATAGGTCGACGCGGGACACAAATTATTTAAAACTCTACTAAAAAATAAATCAATAATCACATTCAAGATCAAACAAAATAATCTATGACATCTTACATATTCTGTATACATACAGTATAATATATTTATCTGTGTACAGTGTTGATATTGAAATTAATTTGAAAGATAAGACTCAACAAGGTCTAAGCACTCGAGATAAACTAATAAAATTAAAGTTATTGATAACATTATTATCATCTTTCTGACAAATAAATAACGTAGACGATCAGGTTAATGGATATGTACTTTAGTAGTCAGTTTGTTTACTACGGTATATTAAGCTAAGGAAACGTTTTGAAG
Organism: Phocides pigmalion okeechobee; assembly: GCA_018251015.1. Taxonomy (NCBI): domain Eukaryota; kingdom Metazoa; phylum Arthropoda; class Insecta; order Lepidoptera; family Hesperiidae; genus Phocides; species Phocides pigmalion. The sequence continues at coordinate 18,754 of DWON01001869.1, forward strand.
TACCGAGTGATTAGAGTGAACACTCTGGGAGTATGAGAAAAGTGGCAAATAAGCAGTTGCTTATGTTTTTCCGGTATCAGTTGACTACATTTTTCCGATAAGATCAATTTATATAAGACGAATGGGACATTGCAATTACTCTCCTCTTTTCGTAGCATCGTTACGTAACGTAGATCACGCGACATTTTGTTAGCATATGTGATTTTATACGTGATTATTTTATTCTGCTGGCGATAATACATTTAAGAATGACTATTTATAATAAGATTTGATATGGTTGAAAAGATGCACTTCACTGCTGATTCCGGAGCTTCTTTATCAAATCCAGATTTGAAGGAGATTCACTGATAAGTTAGTCTCCAAATCGGATAACTTTAAAAGATCCTCTGTCTGCCGCAAACAAAAGAGTTGTTAAAACAATTACGTTGCAAAAATATATTTGTAATACTAGACAAGTCTCTATACAGGCTAATAGATTTTTTAATTTGTCTTGTTTTGTATTATATTAGTAGAACGGTTGAAAGAGAATATATCGCATGTTTCATTAAATATTTGCGTGGATAAAGTAATCGGTGTAAATCTCTTGTATTCGAATTGCGGTTTCTCGAATCATTTTCTCGGGGTAACGGAGCGGCTGGTGTTATCGATGGGATCATTAGTCAATTTCTCCATACCTATCTGAGTACTATCTCGGTGCATTCACTTAGCTACATAAATTCAAAGTATTGACGTTCCTCTAAGGCATTAGTTTATATAAGGAGAACTTATCGGCCCTCGTATAAATGTAGCTCTATATTTTTGCATCAGACATTTTTTAATAAGAAATAGCAATAACGTCGTAGAAGTCTCAAATTGAGGTTTACTCTTGCTTCAATATTTTTAATATAAAATATTTATTTATATCTTCTTATATTTTAGACTAAAACAAATTGTATAGCACTATAATGTAAAGGTGGGAGAAATATAGTTGGACCGGGAATGTACAACCGCGTCCTCATAATCCGCCGTAAAGCAATTACTTGTGTTTCGGTTTGTGAGGTGCGGTTGCTGGCTACACTTTGAAGCGAGGCTATCACCTTAGTTCTCAGGAGTAGCAACGTATCTACGTACGAGCTCAGATAGGCCTTCGGTCATGTTTGTCGTTGTACGTGGATAGCCCATAGACGGCTGCGACTACTTACCATCAGGTAGTTTGCATGATCGTTTGCTACTCTTGTCACAATAAAAACCTAGTCTAGGCCTAGTCCTTACGTAGATGAAATTAAGAAATATTGTACGCAATCGGTAGATAGATGGCTTACCGCGCCAAAATTCCGTGTTACTTACCGTGTTTTAGAGGACACAGTAGCCTTTAAACCTTATCAGAGGTCTTATGGGGTAGTTTCAAAACATTTAAGACCCGCATTGACTACTAACCCGTATCTTTACCAATAATAATAAGAGCAACATAGTTGTATGCTCTTTGTCTAGTTATAGGAAGGCACCCGTTTTCAACAGCGGGACGTAAAAAGTTACACGTACAGTTGCAGTTACACGTACATATATCTATTTTAATTATCATTATTAATATTCAAATCGGTGGCGGATCTGATAATGAGTTTTGAACGTGAACTATGTCATTAGGTTACCTGACCGCGACACGTCAGTGCCATTAAGATCACTTATAGCCGTACGACTGCAGTTTGTAATACAAAGAAGTCCAGCTTAGAAACCTCGGACGTGAGGCGGATATTAAACTGAACACTGTTGATGTCAAAGATACGAAAGCAAAACTAGAAAAGACTTATGTTCTCTTCTCGGTTGTTCCAGAAACAATATCGCGTGTCTAAACACGCATAGCACAATACAAGCTGGCAAAATACTGTTCATTATCATTTTAACACGGATCTGAAAGCTTTTGTTGGTCGTGAGGCTTTCCGAATAGTCCGTGACAGCGTCTACTCGCTAATAGCGTGTCTAATTACACACTTCGCTTTTTATACTAATTCAATTTGCAATGGTTAAGTGTCCGTACTAATAACGCATTCAAAATGAAAAAATAATAATACAATAACTGTTTAATGTTGCAGTGTCAGGTCCCACGCCGGGAACTTAAAACGGGTCTAGATTTTCACGGAATTAAGGCAGAACAATACATTAATGTAACCGTTTTGACACTAGCTTTTTGTCCATTCAAGGTTCTAATATGAATCGCTTTGTTTTTGTTTCTTTTTACATGTTTGTAATTATTACTTATATTGTTTCTCAATCAAACTCAAACAAGGGTTGAAGTGAATAACTTTTATTCTTTCCAGCCTTCTTACACATATTTTAAAATACACATTTTCTTATATACAACCAGTATTTAATGGTGACAAATAAGTTATTTTTATGTGCTGTTTGAAAGGGTTTGAGTGATGGCAATGCTAAAATTTATTGAAAATAATCCATAACTGAGAGTCTACTTGAAAACAAAAAAAAAATTGATAACATATTTTGAAATAGTGTAACTTACGGCTTCCAAATTTAAGTTCTTTATTATTTGTACACATTATTTATTACGAAATCATGTAAAGTAATATTTACTTCTACAGGATAGAGCACGTTTTTCGGACACCAGTTGGCAAATTCATCGAACATGGACTCGCAACGGGGATCCGCTTCCGCTGTCTCCTGTGCCATCAAGGGCGCCGCCGTCCGCCCTGCCCGCTGCGCCCGTCACGCCGACCGCGACTCTACGCGACCAGAATGGCATCTATGACACCATCACTGTAAGTAACGTAATCAGCAATGGACCTACTTCATAAGACACAATGATAGAATTTGACATACCTTACGGCTGCTTTGCTAATTATACGAACTTTAGGCTCAATTTAGGCAACTTCAAATCATTTAGAAAGGAAATATTCAAGAATTTACTGGAACTAATATGTAAGAATACATTGACGAGGTGTGTAAAATCGTGTTATTCTTTAGAAATAAATTGGTACGTATCTACAAGATACACGTATAGCTTTATCAAAAAGTGGACAGTATACATAATCGTAATTGTTAATAATATCTGTGATATAGTTTAATTGTATAACAGTGATTTATCCCCAAAAATGCCGTTGGGAATAAACGATCCGGAACGGAAAAAAATATAAACAAATTAATATTGCTATCCTATTTTACTGTCTGTTTCTACTCTTAATCTACTTTTATTACATCTACTTGTGAAAATTCTATTTTTGTAGTGAACCTTACAATTAACAAAGAAGATTTTTCTCCCAAATATTATATATACGAGTATCAACATCTCGACAAGCTTATACCTATCCACTCCATCTATATAATTATAAAAACAACCACAATTAGTGTAGTAATTAGACATCTACGTAGTTATTATCTCAATGCTCACATTACAATTATAATAATTACTGTTAGGGTAAATTTTCTAATAAGATTTCACATAATTTTGGTCGGTTTATATGACAACAGTTATTTGGAAATTGGAGCCAAGTGTAGGCGTAGTGGTCTTGAACCGTCTATTAAAAGTGTTGAATTAGATTGAACTTCGATTCGAGACCACTTGGCAAACTCTCAAATGTCATTTTGCTCTTGGGACACTGAACTTCATTGTTACTGAAACCATTTCATATAATGGAATACTCTATACTATTGAAAAATTTGTGAGGCTTTATAAATACGGGTATCCGATCTAGTTTTGCTCGAAATTAAAATGTTATTAACGTCCCATGTAAACTCATCCCATCACCACCTAAAGTCCCCATCTAAACCATCTACAGTCTTATTTAACATTCAATCAAGAGTTCTTCTATACGTGGCATCATTTTTTATTGTGAAAGAGTAAGAAACGGACATGCAGGCCACCTGATGTTAAGTGGTCACTGCAGCCCATGGACAAC
>DWON01001870.1:0-22639 GCA_018251015.1 Phocides pigmalion okeechobee
AACCGAAACACAATACATGAAGAACATGTCGCTTTACGGCGGGTTATGAGGGTAGCGGTGGTGCCGCCCCGGGCGAGCGCTGACGGCTCTACCACCTTTTTAACATACATAGTTACAACTATTATTGTTCCAGGAACATTGTCTTCCATGTCACTAGTATGCGTTTTGATGCAGTTTCGAAGTAGTTACTAACCTGTCCTGTTTTCAAACTGCTTATCCCTATAACATTCCAACAAGACCTACCAACTCCCACCTATTGTCTATATATATATCGAGACATCGGAAACTATTCTTTCTAGCCTGAAAGCGTCCTTAAAGTTACTAACGGTAACCCATCCATCTGCGAACGACATTGCTTGTCTTTGTTAATAATCACTTACCGTCTTTGCTAACCGTGAAATTATGCTCAGTTCATACTCACATAAATATATACATATGCTCGAAATACGTTATCCTCGTTTTGGGGTAGTCGGATAACAATAGCACTTTTGCCCCTATGTGGGACTTTTCAATCTCCCAGCCTTTTTGCGGCTTTACAGCTTAGTTGTAGGAGTTGCAGGCACGTTGTTCTCTTCGACACGCGCTTAGAATTTAATCTACCCTTTTTTATTTCAGAGGAGGGGTTATTTTCTGCCCCTTTGGAGGTCGCAGTGCTCATAATAGTACACACCGGTGCTTCCCTCGTCTCAACGTACTTAATTTACTTGATTTTTGCTTAATAACATTTGACCTCATTATAGACCTGAAAGGGCAACTAAATTTATTATACAATAATTAATAACAAGTTGTTGTCGTAGTAAATAGCCCTATAATATATAATTTTATGCGCATTACATGAATCTCTTGAATATTAAAATTATTAATTGCTTGATAGAATAATTGTTAAGTTTCCGGTCTCAGATTCCGGACATTTCGTAATTTTGTGCCTTTTAGGTATTAATGTAGGTATCATTTGATTGCGAAGGAAAGCGTCATACGGAATCCTGCATCCCTGACTGTTTCATACATATCTCTAAGAGTGTGACGTCTAACAATCGGCACTAAACTCTCAACTGCATCTTGTACGCCACTCGACTTGTACTCAAATAAATTTATACTAGCGTTAACATGCGACTTTACACGACAAATATAATCTTAGTTGCCTGGTTATACACTGTATAGCAATGCATTATTTCAAAGCAGTTATTTTAACTACAATCATTTATGATCACATGTTAATTCCTAGATATTAAGAGCTAATAATAAGATCAGAAATGAGGCAATAATGAGGCATTCTACGCATAAAATCTGAGGTAGATTAAAACACAAACAAACAAACAACATTCCACTTTTATATAACAGAAGGAATACGAATTTTTAGTATAGACGTAAAAGATACAAAAAGTGGTTTAATATGAATATACAATGTCCTTCCTATTTCCTTCTTTAGAGGACATGTCTATTAGAACTTTTTGAAGCGTCTCACAGCAGTTGGACTCGACACGTACGCTCGTCCGTCGACGCGCGCTTAGAATTCAATGTACCCACTACACGTTCCTTTATTACGAATACGTATAAAAGAACAAATAACTCGGCTTTCTACGCTAAAAATGTGAATACTTCCTAACTCAATTAATGAACATTCAATCGATTATATTAAACTAGTGACCCGGCCCAACTTCGCTCGGGTAATAGAGATTATGTTTACTTCCTTTATTTTTCTTTCATACATGCATCCAGTCATTACCTAGTTGCAAAACTAACAATTCAAAACATCTATTTCGAATAACGACAGGATTACTATATTGAATATTTCAATATACTTTAAAATATATATTTATTTAAGTACAATATTTAAAAAATAAACAATCCTGCACTAACAATATAAATGACTAAAATATATCAATAAATATAATTAATCACTTTTACCACAATTGCCACATCCAGTACTGGAGTACTTGCGATCCTTGTACTATTTCACATTTTTCGAAATCTAACCACCTATAACAAATTATAATTGTAACGGATTTATTTAAGCTATTTGAGTGTTCACTAAGATTAAGACTATTATGTTTTCTGTACGCCATATACTATGATTTTATTATGTATAATTTTTATTTTCTCTGTAAGTGAATTTTGTAATTGTAATTCTTAAAGAGAAATAATAAAGATCTCTAAACCTAAACCTAATATAACTATTTAATTTCTTGCCCAGTTACAAAAACACTTATTATGCACCAATACCTTCCTTTAGGAATTTGTCCAGTGCTCTTTGAGTTCATATCATACCATAACTAGACAGACAGACAGACGTGACGGGCACTTTCTTTTATAATATTTAAAGACTTTAAACTATTTATTTATCTATCTATCTATCTATATATTTATCACTTTAAAACTATAAAAAATTAACTTTAACACTGTACAAAGTCTTCGTACCAATGTGGCATGGTGCCTAGAAAGCTGAGCGCATTCCTGTGCTGAATAACATTTGCAATTTTTTGTGCGAGATATAAACCAACCTTCTCGTCGTCGATGCCATCGATATAAATATTAATATTTACAGTCATTTAGCTGATGAGTTTAGCTTTCAGTAAAAAAGTTTAATGCATTGTCACGTTATTGTCATAACAATCATGATATCTGTACTTATGTGTATAAAATGTAACTTACATGTATAAATTATTTTAATAACGAAAAAAAATCCAAACTAAAAAAAGAACATCCGACTTATTATTATTATATTATTAACAGCAGTTTGGATAGTATATCGTATATACATACATTCGTTGTTACTCCTGAGTTAACCATGTCTCCTGAAATAAAAAATAAGCATTGATTCACGGCGGTTTATGGGCACAGCGGGGGCACTTCACAAACATTGTTGTGTGTAACTGCGGCAGCGCAAGCTATAATATCACTTCCTCTTTCTGCTTTATGGGACAAATCTATTTGAACTTTTTAAAGCCTTTCGCAGCGATTGGACGCAGCACGTACGCTCGCTTGTCAACGCGTGTTTAGAATTTAATGTATCTGCTTTATACTTTATACATCTAAATTATATACAATCATGAAGAGAGTGATATTGTTAATAATTTTATATGAAATTAAAAAATGGGAAGAAGTCATCTTCTCTCTCAGTGCGTATTTAGTGTAACTTAATAATATTTAAACGGTGAATATTAAACGAATTAATATCTTATAACACGACCTTGAGCAAAATTGAGGTTATTTCATCGGTCTACATTATCGGTATATAGGAGGGATGTGTGGGCAACTGTTACTAGGCAGCTTCCCGTCCATGATGAGAAGCCTAAAACCTTAGACTCAATTTTAAACTATTTCATTATTCATTACAAATACGACTTCTTTTTACTGGAACGCGGTGAAGTCAGACTGAAATTGGTAACACAATGTGCACTTCTACGTTTTAATAATTATTCAATGACCTCACTGTTTGGCGGCGGTTTTTCCAACTGTCATCTGTTTCCGATTTCGCGCCAAAACCAAATGAACACAGATAACCTGAAAATTTGCACAGTGTTACCAACCACAGATTCTGAATACACTCAAGTCTATTCGGGCTTGACGTTCCATTTTATGCTCTCCGACATATAGTAGTAACATTATCTAAACGTATTAGACCAATGATTAATTGAAACAAAATGCAACGCTGCAAGCTACAGTAGCACTATCCTTTCTTATTGCGAAACACGTTCTTTAGCACTTTTTGTTGCGGCTTCAGAGCATAGTTCGCAGGCACGTACGTTCGCTCGGCGACACGCGCTTAGAATTATATGTCCCCAATAAAACAACAGACTTACAGCTTTGTATGACTCCGTATGACGACGTGTCGTCCGAATTTATAACAATGGTATTTCATTTTAAACATTTATCTTAACATCAACTCAAAAATGAACGTAAATTCAGACTTGAAAACCACATCAAAATCGTTAATTTACCCATTTTTTATAGTACATATTTTTGTGGGGTAAAAACCTGTTTTTAATTGCAGGACTCAAGTTTGAAAAGAGTTTAACTTTAAACTAGTGGTATTAATAAAGGAGTGAAGTAAACGGTAGGTAATATTGTGCACATGGATACAAGATGGCGTCATTTAGAAAAACTTATGCAATCATCCAACTAACAACATCACTTAGGCATAAAATAAAATAACGTAATGCTTTTACACCCTAACATTACTTGAATAAAATTCATAAAGGAATCCCCCGGGAAAGGGATTCACCTAATTGCTAAGTGTGAAGTTTTACAGGTTAATGAGTTGAAGTTTTAATAAAAAATAATAAGAACATTATTGCAAAATTATGTTCCTACACTAATATGACAAGAAATTTTGTGTTATTAAGAAATTACATTTATGAGTAACATATTTTTTATATTAATTTGAAATTACTACCAGCATTATACTGCTATTAATGTTCATTAAAATTATTTTTTTTATTTTTTATTTGCATGATGAAAAAATGTTGAAGATACTGTCTTTTACCGCTTACCTGTGTACAATTGAGTGCTTGACACTTCACAAATATAACTCAAAACTATAAAAAAATTAAAGCAATATGTATCATATTACGTTAATAAAAAGGTCCGCTTTCGTACGTACGGAAAAAATATTTGAGTTAAAGCCCAGTCGGAATATAAAATGATTTTTCTCCCACCTCGTTATGATCACAGTATCGAATGCTGCTTTATTAAACTCGGGAAGAGAAAGCGACATACAAGATGAGACGGGGAAAATATTTTATGAATATGACAGAACCGCAGAAATAGAAACGTTCGGATACGCTGCCGGATTATTTACCCACTGATTTAGTAATACATAAAACCTTTTCACGGAATTCAATGTTAACAAGTTATTGTATTTTTATAAGAATATATTTTTAAGACGCTAACTTCGATGTTATTAGGATGCTTCATGATACCACCGCTATATCTCTTTTATTCCCGTGGGAATAAAGCTTTCGGCAGACTTAGAGACAATGGTACGAGCTTCCACTTTTCCCGCCCTTGATCCCAAAAACCTCCTTTTCGCCACTTCTTAAGAATAAATCCCATTAATTAAGTGAATGTAAACCTTGCAATAAACTAAAATATTAATATAGGTAACAGATACATTAACGACCGTATTACTTTATTCTAATCCCGCACTGCAGGGACATGTTTCGGTCTTATTGCAGTAATTTTAAACACTACTGTGTTTTGATATGAAAGGTGTAGTAAGATAGACATACTTACACGAACGGATGAAGGATAGCAATGTATCTGAGGGCCTAGATAGACAGATGTTTCGGGTTGGTCACTAGTTCGCTCTGGTGGTGAATTAAATACCAGGCCTCTCCCAGACCTAGAGGTATCTGTCTTGTACAATGGCATATTTAAAAGATTGCACCCAACTTACTGTATCATATTAATAAGTTCAAAATGATGAAAATAATTATATTCTTTCACAAAATTCATTAAGTGTTGTTAATTAATTGAGCGTTGAAAAGGAACAAAATGAGATAATTACTGAGTTTCACATGTTTAAATAGAAAATAGACATGAAACTACTAATAGGCTTCATGTAAGTGATACGTACTGTACCTGATACGTACGCGATACAAAATAATTTCAAGATTAAACATTTGTATTTAATCTTGAAATTATATTTATTATAGGTACACGTACATTTTTTATACTAAACATTTAAATGTGAGTTAAACAAAATATCATATCTTAAGGCAATAACTTCAAATACTTACTCAAACTCAGATAATAACGTAGCTGAGAAACTAGATTTCTGGAATAAAATCTAGATTCTGAGCGTGAAGAATCATAACAGCAGTTTTTAAACTTTAACTATATACATATATAACTTAGACTGAAACGAATATACAAGTCCGCAAGCATAAAATTCTTTAGCGGATTAAAAGAGTGGACTGAACAAAGTTTCGCTCGTATGTAACACTCGGATGTTTCATTAAAACTTCATATTATTATAACGGTTTTTCTCCCACTTAATATGGAGCTAGGAAGCTGTAAGTTGGCAATTTAATTACTCTATCCGGTAATTATATTCAGTCTGGTCACGGCGTGGAACAGAAGGTTCGCAAGCACTTCCTATTCGAAGTTATGCTTTGCAAAAAATTGCAAAAATTGAGAAAAAATACATTCACAAATTCTACAAATTTATGTGATTATGAACATGAAATTTTGTTTCATGTGCCACGTTGTAGAATTGAATTAAATTAGCGCTGTTGTGCATTACTCTCTGCTTAAGATTAAAAAAATGTATTAATTTTCTATATTTAATATGTGGTGGCAAAAACGTTATTTAATATATATAAGATCATTAAATATCTATTCCATTCCACAATAAAAGTGGTTGTATTTTTTTCTAAAGGAATCTTGCAACCTATTTATTCCAATATTTTACCTAATAGTAACTTCATTCATGTCTGGTATTCATAGCACGTTATGCTTTCTGTAAATCGTTTTGCATTTTTCCCTAACAATAATAAATAAATACAAGAACGAATACGCGATGTAGCGCTAGTGAAAATAATTGTGATGCAGTGTTCGTTCCGAGCACGTTACCGGCATCGGTGCACGAAATACATCGGCTGAAACACTGATAACGTAAGAATAAATCCGAGCAGAAATCTCCAATAGTATTCAGAGTTATTACAATACATGTTTCTTTATCGTTATAGAATGTTGTTGACATTTTTGAGTGTCCCACGGGAATTGTTATTGAGCTAGTAAACCGCTTTGTCCTTGTTTACTCTGTGAACACGGTCTCTTGCGCTATTTGGTAGAACCAATTTTTAACCTTTACAAATTAGGTATGAAAAGTGTAAAATATTCACATTATTTATAAATCGCTTAAAGTAATTTTAATTTTACATATTACAAAATTAAAATTACAGTGGTTGAGGTGTTTACCTACCGACATAGGATTGTCCGTTATTCTTTTTATGTGAGAAGAGTAACAAACGAGCATGCAAACCACCTGATGTTAAATAGTCACAGCCCATAGACATCCACGTACAACTACAAACACGACCGAAATCCTGTCTGAGCTCGAACGTAGACACATTGCTAATCCTGAGGACTAATGTGGTCGCTTCGGTTCAAAGTGTAGCCGGCAACCTCCCCTCACCAACCGAAACGCAAGTAATGCTTTACAGCGGATTATGATTGCGGCGGTGGTACCTCCCCGGTCGAACTATAGTTCTCCTTTAATTTTTTTTAATACATATGAAAGCACTTAAGTGTAGTAACACTAAATAATTATAAGATTAATTACTAATTATTCCAACATAATCAGTAACTCTATTTTACTAACTTCACTATACCAAAATTAAATATTAAACCAGAGGTTACGGACGATGGAGTAAAAGTTAATCTTTCATGGCAGACAACCATCAATTGTTATAATTTGATTTATACATATATGACACTAGGAGTCATAAAATTTTTGATATGACGAAATTAACATATAAAACAATTTCACAAGATAAAACGCTCAAACACATCAAATATGTCGTAGTAACATTAGTTAGGTATTATTCCTTTACTCAAAATCAACAAAAATTCAAAACTTTGATTAAAATATAAAACAAATATCTTTCGATTATACATAACGAATAATTAGAATCTAAAATTATTTACTTATCAATATTTTGTTGTTTGTCAAACCGAATTATAATGCGATTTTGTAAACTATAGCTGTCACATACGGACTATAATTGAATTAGGCACCAAAAATTAAACATCGATGTATGGTCAAATATCTAATATCAGTAATATACACATTGAACAGAAAATAAACACGACTTTTTATAGTGGTTATAATGTATGCATACCTGATTTGTAAACACCGACTTACAGACAAAAAATAATATCAAATGCAACAGCTGCGCAAGATAAAAAAATTCTCAATGAATGCCTGAATTCAAACAAGTCACGTCTAGTGCGCCTCGTAAACCGTTTTACGCTTTACATAAAATACGAGTATCGCGAATTAAGGACTGTCTTTAATACCCTATTTGGCACATCAAGTATGCCATTCGGATACGTGCTATTCTATTATTGTGTAGGTACTAACATCTTTAAAACAACCTTTCAGAAGATAAGTAGTTTGTCTCGTGTCCTGTATTGGTGTCCATTACATTAGCCTGCGCTACTTTGTGTTCTTTGTGGCGTCGCGAAGAAAAAAGTATTTCGACAAAAACGTTGAGGTCAGCGTACCGAGTTCGCTATAGAGAAATATTGGTATGAGACGCAGCACAATAGAGCCCGACCCCCCTCGCTGCTTCATCGCAACTTGCCACAATACGACTTTCCGAACCTTTCTCATTTCGTTTTTGTTTCGTTCCTCGTTGTTGTCGCGGTCACAGATGTTCCTACGAAAGCGACGGCTCATCTACGGATTAGTACCCGTTAGGTTTTCGTATTATGTGCCCTACATTACGTACCGAAAGTTTGCTCGCAAATATTGTGATGGCTATCGTTATTTCCACTCTTTATTATTACCATTTAGATGTTTACTTTTTGTTGAATAGCAACAGGTGCCTTATTGTAATGAAACCGACATGAATCTTTTATAAGCCTTAGAAGCCTTTCATTTTTCAATACGTTTGTCGTCTTCATCAATTTGTTCAATAGTGTTTTATTGTTAGCATTAAACAACTTATTTTTGAAGTATAAAAATAACAAATTAGTATGTAATCGAACTGATAGTGATATGTCTTAGTATTTATAATATAACAGTTTTATAGATTATTTTTTTCACATAATTCAAAATAACATGGCGTTCTCATCTCTATCTGTCGGTACTCTTGTCTTCGTTCATTCAGATTTAAAATTAAACCATTTAACTAGTAAAGAATATTAACTAATTTAATAGCAAGAAACTTAACTAAACATAATAATGTTTGCCTTATTTAATACATATTTTAGTATATGATGACTTTATTAACACAAAATAAAGTTACCTAATAATATAGACGCTAGTTTGAGACGTCGACAGAAGACCAGTTACTCATGGCACTTACCACGGTCTATCGTACAACTACATTTTTGATTTTGCCGTAAAAAAACGAAATTTTACAGTCGAAAGCATAACAATATGTTAGCATACTTTAGGTATTATAAGTATTTATGTTCTAAGTAATATTATACATTTAAGATTTGTTTACTATTTTCCCTAAGGATCTTTTAACGGAATAAACAGTATTCTGTTATTTAGTCCGGGTCGTGATGTAACAACGTGCGCTAGGGACCTTTTATCGGGATTAATATTAGGTAATCCAGGTCGTAGTCTATCAGTATACAAAGTTTTATTCAAATATATGCCATGTTTTGGGGAATTTGTGTCGCAAATATACCAACCTTTTCGTCCTTGTTATTATACAAAAGTGAAACGTTGTCAGCCAGTTCACTCATTTGTGTATCTGACACGAGAAAACTACTCTAACTAGATTTAGTGTACATCAAAGTTTGTACTCTGAACGCTTGTACATCTGGTTTTGTTATAGGATTTGTATTATCACAGTATATTTTATTGGAATTGAGCATACGATAAAAGAAAACTTTTCAAGAGATATTTTCAAAATTTTGTATTGCTTCTTAAAGCAGGCGTCATTACTCTTATTTTGCAGGTTCAGGTTTTAGTTAATTTAATAATGTAAAGCTCGAGTTTGTTTTAGTTCATTTATAATATTAGCAGGAAAGTAAAAACATTTATGAAAATTACAAAGTAACGTAAGTAACCTTAATATGATATAATTAAATGAAAAACGGCATTAGAAGAAACGTTGCTCTTTTCACCCGCTTTTATTATATAGTAGTTCGTTAGCACGCGCAGTAATTAGTGTTCTCGCACTAAGAGCTGCATGTGTCTGGCTTCAGGCTATATTGTGATGAGTTTGCACTACTCAGGTGACTCTGGTAAAAGGAAAAATAATGTTTAAAAGCGCTGTTTACTTGATTTATGTAGATACGTTGTATGGCGTATCACTTTTTGCTGTCAAGTATAATAATAAAAGTTAAGTACGAATAACTACATGTTACACATTTTTTTCTTGATTTAAGTAGTTTTATCTTATAAGTAAAAGTCCGTCACAATATATGTATTTATAATTTTTTTTTTAAATAATCGCACTATTGTTGTATTTAGACGGATTATTTATTTGAAGATAGACGAAAATGTTGTAACAAATAATGACTTGGCAAATACGTTGAACATTTTTTATCATGAAGAAATGACATCATCAAATAAACATAATTAGTCTGATTATCTATAAGTATAAAAGATTAGAAAAATATTCAGTATAAAATACGTATCCTGTTAACATTGCATTAATGTTAGAGTTAATGTCACATGGGTTTTCGGGGCAAAAGTTATCAAAATATATACAAAAGTTATGTATATATTAAATGACAGACGATATGAGCACAATACAATATACATAAGTATTCATTATAAAATAATCTGATGAAAACAATTACGAAACGGAATTGTTTTAGTATGCGACATCGAGGCTTTCAAAGATGTATCTTCATCCTTTTACAGGATATCTAGCACTAGATTATGTGGATGTGGACTATTGAAATAGCGTAAAACACAAACTATTTACATCCGAACTCGCATCAACGAAAGGGATTCGCAACTTGGTAGAATCTCATCCCTACTCGTAAGCCGCATTTGAAAATAGGGTTGACGATTTCACATTTTATTAACACAAAATTCTTGTATTGTTCTCCATTATAGTTATTCAATATAAAAATAAAAAGTACATCCGTTTTTATCTTTTATTTATGTGAAAAGAATAGAAAACGAGCATGAAAGCCATCCGATGTTTAGTAGTCGCTGCAGCCCTCATACATCCACATACAATTAAAACAGAACCGGAGTCTTAACTTCCGCCCTAACAGAGCTTATGCGTTGATGCGTTGCTACACTAGTGGATTGAGTTTTTTGCCTCGCTTATAAATGTTGTGAGAAAAGCAAGCGTTGGTACTTGGTGGATTATAATTATGAGAAAGTACCTCCCCGATCAGGCTATTATACTATCTGTCAATATTTTTCAAGTGTATCTGTGTCTTATGAATATCGTATTGATCTTCTAGTAATATTAATTTATAGTCTATTTGTATAACCATTTTTCTAGTTTCTTTCTTTCGACAAAGACACCGATATTAATATTAAAAATACATACTAATTCTGGAAATTTGTCACGGTGTTTAAAATATAAAAATGTTCAGCTAGTTATAGCTTTTTTATTCTGAATATAGTTTAGTAGTTAATGATAAAGATACTGAAAAGTTTAGATATTATTTATATTAACATCTTCAAAATAATAATACTCTTACATGTGTGTATTTTGTGTTATATTATACAATTTGAAACAAAGAGATTGTTTCAGTGTAAATTTTTAAAGAAAAACATATTTGCAGGTCCCTACACATTTTACTAAACCTTTTAAGGGCGTTACAAAAATGTTATGATGTCCTTCAAACAGCAAGGGAGCTCAGGTAAGCATTAACGAGCCACCTCGCCCGCTCCGGTTACAAAGTCTGGCCAGTGCCGAGAAAATTACGTGAAAATTTACATAATAGAGAATCCGTGGCTACCCTACTCCTTTGAAAGTCGGAGCCCGAAGCCCGCTTCGAGTGACACCATCCTACATTAAATTAACATCTCTCTCACTTTGTGAAGTCTACGCTGGACTAATTTGAGAGGTGTATTCTTATAGATGCCTAAGATAACTTAGGGTGCATTCGTAATTTTGTCGCAAAATACTGATGAATTTCTACTCATACTAATAGTAGAGACTTAGTTTAACCTCAAGATTAACACGTAATACAGTTTGTAATAAAGTAAAATATTCCAATTTAACAAGCTATTACTTGCAATTAATGACTTTTAAACGTCAGTTAAATATGTTACACTCAGAATGCTTATTCCATAAAATAATGCTGGAAAAAAGATAAGTAAAAGTATTGAAAATCGATAGAGAATAACCGCCTAAATAGAGACCTAGATCTATAAAGAGTTTACTTAGCATTCTTACTCATACAAAGAAGTTGCCGATTCGACGAAACGCGGAACTGAACGTAGCAGTTGCCGTAATTAGGTAACTACTGCGCATCATTAGAGAATAGCAGCTAAAATACAAAGCGAACTTGCAATACATTACGGATTGGAATAATTCGGGGCTTTTTTATAAAATAACCTATTGTTTCTTTTTTATAAATAATGCTAGTCTATTGTTATTAAAAATACTTATGAAAAGTATAATTCTTACTTATTCAAAGAAACTGCCAATTTTTTTTTTATTATGAACAAATAAGAAATGGGCATGCGGCCTGCATGTCAGCCTATGGTTATCCATGTCCAATCTCAAATAGAACCAAAGTTTTATTTGAGGGTGGATGCGGATGCGTTCCTACTCTTGAGGACTAAGCTGGTCGCCCCTAATAATGTGTATCCGGCAACCACACCTCCCCAACTGAAACACAATACATGAAGAACATGTGCCGCCCCAGGCGAACTCTAACGGCTCTACCACCTTTATGAACAATTTAACGGAACGCAGAATTGGAAACGTAGTAGTTATCATAATCAGGTAACTATCGCTCATATTTAAGTTGCAGTTCAGGCTTACAGCTTCAAAGTGAATTTGTGTTACGTTGTGAATTAATTTTATACAATAGATAATATAACCAATCGCAATATTAAAACTAGTAAGAACTTTATTTTTAATCTTAAAAATATATTTTAAATTATTTGAAGAGTCTGCCAATTGAGCTAAACGCGAAACTGAGAACGTGAGCGTAGTTGTCGTAATTAGGCATCGTTAAGTAATGGCAGCTGGGACTCAGAACTGCAAATCGGATTTACAATATAATTAATGATACCCGTTATATAGTATAAATATATGACATTAGTATAAAATGATTACAATACATTCAATACATAGCGGCTTGCAATAATTCTGAGTTTCTTTTATGCTTTTATTTGCTTTTTGTATTTTTATTAAAACAATAAAAACCTTAGTTATCCTTAATAGTAATAAAATAATCTAAATTGGGGACGTTATAAATACTTAAATGTATTCTATAAAGAATTTAATTTAACTTTTGACAGCTTAGTGTTTTATGTAAACGATCAATATTTCTCGGAACATGGAACCAGTACAGGCAGATTACTTTACGTCATGCAATTATTACAAATCAATTATCTCTTATAATTAATATAGTAAGGAAGGCTATAAGTTATCTATAATGTTTTCAAAGGTATGTAAGGGTTGTAAGTAGCACTTTGTCATCACGACAATCTACTGCTTAAACCATTGAAATACTGCGGCGAAACCTATACCCAGCAAAAATGAATGAATGAACAAAAATACACTATGAAGGATTTACTTAGCATTTTTAGTTATTCTCAAAGATGCTGCTAATGATACGCGGAGCAAAAATGTAAACGTAGCATTTGCCTTCATTGAGTAAATTCAAATAATTAAGTACCTTTTTATAATATCAACATTTCTTTAGCGGTTTAAAAACTATATGAATTAACCAGGTTCCACAGCCACATGTTTTTTTTTACGGAAAAGCAAGTCTTTTTGATGAAAGTATTCTGTTTTAAACTCAAATACACGTGAGGAAACTATCGTACTTCCCTGCTAAGAAGGAAAGACATTCACTTTGGAACTTAAGGAACCAAAAATGTGACTTAGACTTTTTTATTTAGTTAGGTGTGTATTCAAAAACTAGTGTCTCTGTACTTGCGGTTTTCCTCTTTAGCAGGGCAGCATAGTCCTCGAGGCAATGTATATCATCGGCTTCAGGTGAGATAAGTCTCACCTGAATGGACAAAATGGGAGCCAGTTATAGATGTCCATAGACGGCAGTGACTGATTAACATCAGGTGAACCGAATATTAGTTACTTTAATCATATAAATCTGTCTAATCATAATAATCTATCATATAAAATTGTTGCTAATTTTAAAATGATACAATATCACTTACAAGTGAAGTAAAGAGAAATATAAATATAAACGCTCCCTATTCATTCTTAAATACAGCAAATGGAAATATGTAGATATATTTTATCTATTTTGATCAGCATCGTTAAAGGAGGAAAGGTAAGTCGAAGCAACCAGTTCAGCGAATCTACAACTTGTAACGTAGTTAGTTGGCGTAATTGGGTAAATGCCGCACGTCATTACGTATTACGAGTATCAGCAGTGGCTTACTGAACAGAATACAGATACATGATGACTTCCGTACCTACACAATCCCTCTCATTCATCCATTTTTGCACAGCTTGTAACATCTAAACATATATTTCTAAGGTTTCGAAGCCATTTTTAAGGATGCATAACAAAAAAGTATGAAGGCCATTTAATGTTAAATAGTACCTGCACTACATGGAAATATACATACAATTCAAACAGTACTGAGATTTATGGTCCTGTCCTGTCTACGGTCCACGTTTAGTCGGTTCAGATGCTATAGGTCTTTAACGAAATATTTAAAAGCTATATTTGTAATTCGTCATACCCGCCCGTTTAGACGAGTCTTCCAAAGAACTAAATTATATTTTTATTTAAGTTTATAATTTATGAGATATTTACTTATTAAGTTATGAAAATTGAAAGTTTACTTCCTTTAATTCTTTCTTGAATTTTCAAACTTTGAGATGGAATTCTGAAAAAATATCCTAGTAGAACTTTAAAACACTTCATAAAAATAGTTTGAAGTAAATTCATTGTGTACTATTTGAGATATGGGAGATTATCTGTTACACGCTATGTTGATTGCATTTTTGCAACTTGCATGCACCTTTGCAACTTTTTATATATGCACACTATTTAATTAAGCCATTATCATCTTTGGTTCACATTTCAAAATACATAGGACACTTTCACTCCATTCAAAATACTTCTGTCTTTTCTTTAATCCACTACGCACAGTTGATTATATTGCGAAATTACATTTCTCCAACTCCACACTCCAATATAACCTAAGCATTAGAGTCAGTAGCTCAGCTTAACATTTCACAAAAACATATGCAATGGTCGTACTCGTGTTCAAAATAAAGTTATAATGACAGAATAGTCGTTATAGTCTAAATGAGCTTGTTGAGAAAACATGGCTGTTTAAGAACTTACACGCATAATTATTATTAGACAATCTTAATTTTGCTTCTTTACAAACTTTTATTTACTTTTGCTTGTCGCTTTGTCGGTAACCATTTTTTTCTATAATATAAATTTGATTCCCTTCCAGTGTCTGACTAAGCTGAAATTTGGCATACATCTTTTCTCATGAAAATACACGATTATCTAAATGTCGGAATTTTAAATCGGATATGTCCACAAAAACCCCTATGATAAGAGTCTAAAATGAAAGCACTTGATGGGCGAAAGACGATAAGTGAAGTGACGACATTGTAAATCCAATATGGTGGTGTCGCTAAAAATGGTGATTTATAATTGAATTTAATAATGAAAACGTTTCATGAGCCAAACACAATAAATAAAGTAACGTCAGGAAAATCTATACAATATGGTGTATGTCACAAAATGGCGATGTGTCATTTTCACGGTAACCCCTAATATAATTAAAAAATAGTAAAAAGTTAAAAATATTTATAAATTTAAGAAAAAATCAAGTTTTATAAGTAATCAAACACATATAAAACTTGTTGATTTACTTGTTTTACTAAAACCATTATAATATTTCGATTTGAAATAATGCGTTTTTCACCCGCTATTACCTCTACGTGTATGTTTTAAAATGTGATAAACAGGAGTCCCATGAGAAGTTACAAACTGCCACGTTGCCACTACTCCTGAGCACTAATATTGTCGCCTCTAACTTTACTAAACAAGCAACCGGGCCTCTCCATCAAATCGTTAGGATTGTTCCACATAACAAACGTATGTGGCAGTGGTACATGTTCGATTAATGATACGTACACCAGAAATTCCGGAACCTCTTAACAAACTTTAGGTATCTACCGAGGACTGCTTAGTTGTTAAAAAACGTACATAACCCGATCTACCCTTAAAAATCTTTGTCTTCTCAATAACAAACATATAAATCTCCGCGATTGAACGCTAGAGATTCTACCACCTTACTTATGTAAATAAACTCTCATTAACATGTTTTTCAAAAAATAAATGAATCATTTTTTATTGTAATCTTAAAAATATAAGTCTTAAAAATATTTTCATAAATGAAAACACGTTTTTGGTACAACTGTACAAATTCTCTGAATTTCTAACGAGTTCCACTAACCTAATGCAACAAGTAACAACAACTAAAACTCGGCTTCAAACTGTCAGGTGAACACAAAGTACACAAACTGTGTAATTACATAGAATCTAGGTCCATAAATTCGGGAAGCATTATTGTGACATCTAGAATGAGTTAAAGGCATAGACGAAGTAACCTAATAAACTCTAATTAATTTAATGTTTTTTACAAATAAATTGGTAAAGTAATATCAGACGATTGAGTTCTTTTACGTTTTTTAACAATGAATTCAAGTAAGCATTAAAATAATTCATTATGCTTTTGTCTTCAAAAAAGCCTAAAACCACTAATATTCACACTATTAATTTTATATATATATATATATATATGTAGCGGTAAGTTAGTAATTCATATGAATTATTACAACACATAATAAAAACAGTGATGGTACTGTGGTTAGGATTCCGGTCACTCACTCGGGGAGCCTGGGATTCGAGTTACTAGCACGCATCAATCATTTTCTTATTTATGTTCGTTTTAAAACATTTAAGTGCGTGAAAAAAACTTCGTGAGGAAACTTGCGTGCCTATGTGTTCTCCATAATGTTCCCATACGTGGGTAAAGTTTATTTATCCACACTTGGTCAGCATAGTAGGATATTATAGTCTAAATCTTCTTATTCGGACAAGAAACCTGACGCGGCAGTGGAACGGTGATGGGTTCACAAAGAATAATAAAAATTGTGCCCGTGCTTAGAAGTCCATTTAATTTCTTTGTCCATGGTGAAAGCGCAAACGTCGTGCGACATAACGACGTTATTATTGGTTGGTCGACTACCGCAACTTACATTAAATTTGCACTACAGCTTAAGTTAGCTTCTTGGTTCCGCAACTATTACGCTTCTCCATATCCATTACCTAGTCCGGCCATAAAATCTGCTAGAAACTTTAATACTCTTTGCTTTTGTTCCTAGATGTTATAATTAGAATAATGGGTTTGGATTTCGTTTGGAATAAGTAAAGAGAAAATCCATTCTCACGTAGTATTCTTTTATCACGCGGTTTAATTTTTTAAATCTAAAATAATTGTAATTAGAATTCACAGAGAATGTACATAGCTTTTTATCTAGTTCCGTTAACTATATTTAAATCGGAAAATAAATAGAATTACGCAGATTCTTATGAACATTTTGAAGAAGAGAAAAGTTTTAAAATCCGTTTCACAATACGCCTTAAAGCCTTTCAGCACCACATTTTTCCTCTTTTGCTGTTTTTCGTAACTACCATGGACTGAACTTTCAGAAAGTTTCAGCGTCGGGTCATTATAGCACGCTCAGCTCAGCTTAGCTCGAGGCTTATAAAAGAGGGGATGATTGGGTTATGTTTAGGTACTTTTTTCAAAACTTATAGATAAAATAGGTATTACGGACGAATTAAAAAAATACGAGTAGTAATCTTTTATACAATGACCTTTGACTTCTAGGACTAAATATCATAATAATCAAAATATTATTGGCCTAATTATATTACTTTTTTATATAAGAAGAGTAGCAAAGGAGTATCCAAAACACCGGATGTTAAGTAGTCGCAGCCCATAGACATCCACGTACAGCCACAAAGACGACTGAAATAATACCTGAGTTCGAACGTAGATACTTTTCCTGAAGACTAAGATGGTCGCCTCACTTTAAAGTGTAATCAGCAACCGCACCACTCCAAAAGAAACACAAGTAATGCTTTATGGCGGATTATGAGGTTGACGGCGGTTCTTCCACCTTGACTTAAACTTGCGTTTAAAGGCCAGGCCGGAAATACAGTTGTGCGTTATCAAGTATTTATATTTCTCAGTTGTAATATGATAGCCAAATTGGCTGAACAACTTCAAAATATTTCACCCATGTCGTAATAAAGTACATTATTTACGTCGGTATTTCCACTATTCTAAAAATTTCACTGCGTTATGAAAACAGGCTATATGAGGCTTGCGTTAGAATACCTTAAACTTTATGAAAAATAGGAAAGCTTAAAATAAAAATATTTGTGTATGAAAAGCAAATTATAATTGTTATTCTAAGAAAATTACTCAAAGTATCTAGTTTAATGTATTTGAAACATGTTTAATGGTCAAGCGAACCGTAGCAAGTAGCTAGGTATGCATAACAGCGCAAGATCTCGCCCGTTAGTTCTAGATTAGTCCAGTTTAAATTGCCTCTTGCAGCTCAGTGCATTGACTAATCCGTAGTGCTAGCACTTGCCTCAGTACACCAAATACATTATATCAAATGGCACCCGCTCAAGAACCATTACAGTCTGATAGCAAATCGCTGAGAGCGCTTAATTCATGTTTACGTACCTAAACATTGCAGAGGCAGGCGGAAATCAATAGGAAGGACTTCTCATCCCTACCATTTATAGTTTCATAAATAATTCCATGTAATTGGAAATCAGTACAACACGTGCACATTATACGAGTATAGCCACCCTTGGAAAATTTAGTACTCTCTAGAGTGGTAACATTTTACGAGATAGGAATTACATCTGGGCTCTGGAACAGTAAAATGAAATGATCATTTTTATTGTATAATTTATGACGACGTTTTATGAAGTGTTTTGTGATCGAAGAACAGCCACTTAAAGTCGATGATTATTTTGTATCCACTCAAATGTACTAGGATCAATTATACTTTATTACGCGAATTTAGAATTTTTTTATTAATGCTATGCATGTGATTTGTTCCTGCCAAGCCTTCTGAAGTATCTGTGGGAGCTCAGCTTACTTTTAAAAGTATATGAAAAATATTTGCGATTGGTAAATACTTAGAAAAGGTTTTTACAGTTCCACTTAGGGCGATATCCAAGCGATTCCTCAAACAACGTACTTCGGTTTTCTAATTTAAAGAGCAAAGCAGTCTCAGCATATAGCAGAAGTATTTTCGTCTATTATTTCCGTAATAGAACAAAAACTAAGGTAAAATCTCTACAGCAGTGGTTAAGTATCTCTAAGATATAGAAAGACATGGCGCTCAGTATTGGGACTTAAATGGTTTGCAGCCAGAAGGCAAATGGTAATTGAATAAGAAACGTCGAGACGTACACTGCTGAAGTTTATCGCAATTCTACGAATAGCGTCCTCCGTTAATAGAATCCTGTAGTACGTGACGGTTGCAGGGTCACAAGATTAGTGTAATAAACTTGGCGATATAGTATTGTAATTCCAATAAAATAGAGCAATTGATATCTTCTCGAATAAACAATTGTTTCAGACATAGTAGTAATCTACCTACATTTTTATTAATAATAATGTTCCGAGTTCCAGTTGGAAGCCGCTGCGGAGCCTCCCCAATCTTCAGAAAGGTCAGTGACTGATCAAAAAGTATAATTGATGGTCAATTACGTAAGCATAACAAATATAATCGAAAGTCTAAAATAACAAAAAGCTTTTTAGTATTTTAATGCAACACTAATTTGATTGATTAATATCTCTTTTAATAATTTAAATAATAAATACTGTTATACATATATATTAGCGTGAATAATATAGAGAACAAAGATGTAGGTGGTAAAACCTTGGTGATTTGACAATAGGGAACCACCACTATATCAATTTTTGTTTTACAATCGGATTGTTTCCAGTTATTGTGTTTAGATAAAAAGGGTGCGATTCTGTAGAACGAGACATATAAGTGGTTTCAAATTAGTCCTCGGAAGTAGCAACGTGTACCGCTCATGGAAATCTGTAAACAATTATACAGAACAGTAGTATAATTTGGTAACGATCACAGAAACGTTATCATTCCTGAGGCCCAACATGATCAGCTCATTTATAATTGCGGCGGCAACGACGCCATTTTGCTAAAAACTACAAATTGCTTAACACTTGAAATGTAGCGGTAGTACCTCCGGTGTATAGGATCTAACACCTTCTATGTCAAGTACAATAAATATCTACCAAGCATTTGTTAATCTTTCATTAATTTTATACAACAAATCCTATATTACGATTACATTTATGTATGTGTTTAAGATATATCCATGTTATAATTCGCTTGGTTAATGGTTGTCATAGACCAATTAAAGCGGATGATGTATTAGGCGCCATGGTGTGCTACGAGCCATAAAACCCCATATATAACATCAGAAATTGCCGTTTACGACACAACTGTAGTGATTAACATATCTACCTATACTCATATAAGAGCTTTTACCGAATGTAAATCATGCCTGTTACCAGATTTGCCATACATCCGGATTCACGCAGATTTGCCCTCATTTTGTAGTCATTTAGGCCGATTAGTGTTCATACGAAAATACAGAGTGTATATACAGTTATACAGAATTTATAATGTTTAAACATTAAAGTAGTAAAGATATTGAAGAAGGGTTTGTATTTCGCGTGGTCATGTTGCTGCACAGGATCGAGTTAGGACATGACACGTTTTGAAGTAAACCTTTTTGTGTTTCTTTATGATTTTAAAGTAATATTATCGCGGTATTTATACATTGTACTATATACCAGGTACTCACGACTAACGACTTTTTAATTTTTGATTGCCGATATTTCGAACCACTTGCATGGCTTGTGGTCACGGCTAAAAGGCTGAATTTAGCCGTGCCTAAGAGTCGTGCCACTGGTTCGAAATATCGGCGATCAAAAATAGTTAATTATGCGTATACGGTATAAATTAAAATTGTTTTCCTTTTTTTAGTGCCTCATATCTGTTACCTCATAACAATTATTTTATTTTGTGTTCAAAGTACAGCCCTAATAACCGTAGTTTTTTTACCATATATTATTTTTTCCTTACCTGACAGCCCAAAGTGTATTAACTTTTTTGAAGCGTGTTGCCTCAGTCATTAGCAGTATTAATACATTTATGATTGACTTTACTCTGCCACAGGAGTCCTGTTCTAATCAAAACTTGGTATGACATCTAATTGGCAATGACCGCGTCACCTCAGGCGAATGCGTAATCATCAATTACTTGTAGTATGTAAAATGCACATATTATGTTAAATAAGATATTAAGGGCAAGGTAAAAGCACGTTACATGATATAGGTATAACTAACGAAAACAAAAGAAGTGTTTGCAATAACAAGGTATATAAAACTAAGCAACAGAACGTGGTATCAGCAGTTTATTTTACGTTCAACTTCGAGCGTGAACTAGATTGCTTACCTATAATAAATTGTTTTAACTCGATGAAATATTAGTTTCAAACAAACTTGCTGCGACGACAAATATTTTCTGAAGCTGATTTTGAAAATTAATACATATAATATATTCTTCGGATTGTGGGGTATGTAACTTACCATTATTATATATTTGGAGTTGACTATGGATTTGTCGTAATCAGATTAGAAGGTAAATATTTAAAGTTCGACTGGGGAGGTGCCACTGCCACTTATATTTGTAGCGTGAAGCAATTCTTGCGTTTCTGTGAAATAATATATTCACTAGCTCATTTGGTTATTGTAGCCTAATTAGCCTAAATATAAGATTAAATAGCTTAAAACGAATAATAATAAAAGCTTAACTTAAACAATCTACAGGTAGTCAGTGCCAATGAGCATTGCGATCGCTCTAAGTAGCGATCGCAATTCTCTGGAACAAATATGAATCTTCTTGTCAATCGCGGAATGGAAGAAACGTGGAACCGATTGTTTGATTTTTTCTTCAAAGGTTTCAATGCTAAGAGAAACAATCATGCCGCTGAGATAGCTTTATTGTAAATTCGAAGGCATTGATACAGTTTTTATTATTATAACACCAGATCATTAGGAATTCACAGAAATTTATATTACTTTAAGCATCATTAAACGTGGTTCCGAAGTGTGGCGAAGAACTCAACTCAAGTAATTAAAAGGCAATCTGCTCGTCGAGTGCAGTTAAGCTCGTGTTGCTGCACTGCGAGCCAACTGATGTTCGTGTCGCTGGAGATGTGTATAACATATCATTATTAGGAATTTCTAGAAAATTTAACAACGGATCTTTGAAGTTCAACTTCAATTAAACAACTGCTACATTGATAGGTATCTAATCTTTTTCACTAGCACATGGTTTCCTGTTCAATCGAACTGCGGCGAAACCCAAAAGTTATGTGTATAGTGTAATATTAAGTGTATGACCTGTATTCATGTATAATCAAAAAATGCCGAAAAAAGATGTTTGATAGATGCTGCTGGTGACAAAAGGGTTGGTTCATATCTCAAGCAAAGAATTATGATTGCTATTCAGCGCTCGAAAGCCAGAGTTCTTAGCAGACTCCCTGTAAATTACTGAGATGAAGTTATTAATTTTAAAGTATTTTACTATTGTTCAATCCTTGTTAATATGTTGGTGGGTAGAACAAAATAATCCGCCAGCGTTGTCTTTTAATGTCGCGT
>DWON01001871.1:0-22629 GCA_018251015.1 Phocides pigmalion okeechobee
AAAAATAAGGTACTTTGAAATAAAAATGTTGTCATCGAATCGGACGACATCCCCTGATCGCCCCACCCGCCTGTTTCGTTTTACCTGAACTTATTATAAAAAGGGACTGTACTACTACTAGCTCGTGAGGCATTATATTCGGATGCGTCGCGGTACACGGACAGCTCTCTGTTCCTGGCCTTTTCTATTGTCATTTATCGATGTGATTGCTATTATGATTGTAACACTAGATTGTCGTTAAGTCAAGTATCGCTTCTGATGCCCGAAGCAGCCCCTGTATGTGTTCACTCAATATTCTTATATAACTATGCAGAACGGTCTTTGAGTGGCGACCAAAAGGAGCACAGGGCGTCCCCCCACGAGGTGGATGGACGATCTGATAAGGATAGCGGGTAACCGCTGGATGCAGGATGCTGGATGGAGGCCAGCAATGGAGGCCTATGTCCAGCAGGGGATGCGCAAAGGCTTATGGATCGATGGATGGAACTATACAGAAAAAAGTTAAGTTACATTTATGGGAACTTACGATTCAGAACTTGTGATTTTTTTAATAACAGGATAATATTTTAAGCAATTGAACCAGAATAACATCATACTGGTACCGCGCTTTTTATGATCACGACAAAAAATTGCAAAAAGGAATAAGCTACGTGTTAAAATCATTTAAAAAAATATTATTTATAAAACTTACTTCCGATGTTATAGGAATTAGCTAAATACTTAGTGCCGACCTAAAAAAATATATTACATTTTTGCCGGCACGTGAATTTCATGTCTATATGACTGACATGACACATATTTCGTATTTATAATGTAGAATGTAAATACGAAAGAACAGTTAGTACTCTTTTCCACGGTCAATATTAGGGATAGAAAAGCAAAAAATATCGCTGCCTCACAATTTTCATCTCAATGACCACTTAATTCTTTATATTCTCACCGGCACTAGCAGCAATAGGTATTATCCTTCAATATAAATGGAAATGTAGTTAATTTTAAACAAATTTTAAATAAGTACGTGTTTACATAATTATCGTGGGAAATCTATAGTGATGTCAATTAATTTATTTAAGTTTTCATTTATCCAACAATAAACAAAAACCCAATTCGGGAATCTTTCAAAAGTAAATATGACTTCATTTAGAGAAAGTTACTTATTTGCATTTTTACTGCCTATCGGATTTGTTAGTTCGCTCAATAAAAATAATACAAGTCAGCTTAAATTTTTACTAATGCCATCATTTCATCATTTCTTTATAATAAATATGTTTAACAATTATGATTACATACAAAATTAATTCTGAGCGAAACACAGTCTGTACAATTGAGACTATCTGAGAAGTGAAATATTGAGTAGCACTATTATTTTATAATTATATAAAATCGAGATAAAAAGCGCAGCGATACCCATAACGCCGAAATTGTACATTGCTTCGCGACTATACAAAGACGCGTTGCTTGACGAAAAGTAAGGTCCAGACGACGGTCGGCGCCCGGCGGAATTAAAATGGTTAGATCGACGCGTAAGGACGTTCAAGTTTGCGAGGGAGGGGGCTAAGTTACGCGGGGTCGCCGTCGTGCGCCGCGGCGCTGGCGTCGGCTGTCACCTGCGCCGACGCTGGCCCGTTAGGATCCAGCCACTGCCCGCCGCATTGCGATCCTTCCTTCACAGTTCGCGCTCTCGCCTCATCTCTCATCCCGGTGTCCGATAACGTGAACAGTGACATAGTGCCATCATATCATCGCTTTCGCCACAGGGTAAGTCACCTTATCAGCTTATTTTCAAAGAACTTGACGTAAACAGCGCCCGCGCACGAGGCTTTGACAGTGACAGCCACCGGTTTGTTTATGTTTTTAAGTTGATGTTTTCGTGTATGACGATTTTGATAAGCCACCTTATTGTTATTGTACCCTCAGCGAAATCTTTATAACGCGACATTTCATTGTCAATTGTATTTTGATGTATATAAAATGCTTTACTTGTTAAGAAGTGCAAATGCGATATAAATTTCACTATTTCTTTAAGTTCGCCAAGACTCGATTGTCCGGCACGCATGCCTCAAAAAAGTTTTCGTTTGCGTAAACGAAATTATGACTTGGCGAATAATGTAAATAAGGTGGATAATGGTTTGTGCGGGTGGGTAGCCTTGAAGCGAAAGGGACGCGGACGCCGCCGCCGCGCCGCCTTCCCAGGTAGGTACGCGCCGCGATCGTCGCGCGGAAGATTACAGCGCCTGCAGACTGGACATTCGATAGATAGCCGCGTACATTGACGTCGCATCCTAATTGGCATGATTTATTTAGATTTTTTCCTTATAAATTACAATATATTCGGACAGCGTCTTAAAAGCTATAAGCGAATTATAATGAGATTTGAATATTAATTTTACATAGTTTATACTAAATGTTTTAGTCAGAATGCCATATGCCTAGTAATAAAATGCAAGAATTCGATTGTATATAAAGAAAAAAATCACGTTCCTACTTAACTCCTTAGGTTTGTATTCCTACTTACATAGATATATTATAATTGAATAGAATAGATATACATGTCTTAATATTATTTGCCCCTTCTTCATCGTGTTTTCTTTGCTTGACTGCCATAAAAGGCAGACAAGTTAGAGCTACCGTAATTTATTTCAATTGACTTTAGTATTTATAGACCAGTAGCCGCAGTTCGTATAAGTAGGCTTATATTTATCGCTAAATTATAAGTAAGTAATTCTAATAACCTGTAGTACTAATACTAATATTTTTTGCAATAAGGAACATATGTATGTAAGATTTGAATATTTGTTTACGTTAATAAACTCGACTGCCATAGATAAGAGTTATTATAAATCTTTTATTATTCTAAAATGTTACGCAAATGGACGTAAAGTTTAAATTACTCATATCCCTGATTGTGTTTTGGTCAGTGTTCATGTTCAAGTAATATTTATTGTAAGTTCAGACTAAAATTAGCGGAGTCCTACGCAGCTACTATTTGAAGTATCTATCGCAGATAAGTATAACGATGCGACGAATCAGAGTCAATGCACCTACCAATATGCAGTTGTAGGT
This sequence comes from Phocides pigmalion okeechobee, assembly GCA_018251015.1. Taxonomy (NCBI): domain Eukaryota; kingdom Metazoa; phylum Arthropoda; class Insecta; order Lepidoptera; family Hesperiidae; genus Phocides; species Phocides pigmalion. Next base: position 3,064 of record DWON01001871.1, read on the forward strand.
CGGTCACACATACTGCTATTATATTAATGGTGTTAACTTATGCTTAACAAAGAATTATACTTGAGGCCTGTAATTTAAATTGCATTATTATAACATTTTTCCAATTTGTGCGCTCATTTGCACTATATTTAAAGAAATACAAAAAAAACGTTTGTCTCTTCGGACAGCCTAATATAAGAAACAAATGAAGACATTGAACTATTCAATTCATAGAAAGTTAAATTGGTTCGTTTGTACGTTTAAACATTTATTTTCTCTGTAGATTATTTAGGTTAGTGTTTTATTATAATTCGTTTTGATTCATTCAATTCAGGCGTTATATTTAAAAGTTTCATAAACAATATCAAAATGTACCCATACATTATAAGTTGTAATCATTGTTTAATCTGTGGACCGGTGTAAATTACGAGCCGGTGCTATGCAATATTGAAATTCTGCAAAAGTAATATCTTTCGACTGTGGCCCTTAGTGCATTATAATAAGGACTTATTGAACACATAACTTAAAATGGCACGGAACACTGCTTCATACCTAACTATATGTAGCTGTATTTTGTGTACGTAAGCTAAACAATCCATAATTAAAGTTAATTGTACGTTTTGTTAAATTGAATTATGTAAATAAATGCATATGAATTAATGTCTTCGTTAGTAGACATGTTATCAGTTTCACCCGACTTAGCGATCTCAGGAGTCACGTTGTTGTGAGAGGAATACCCGAGCCCCACACTAAATAGTGGGCTGTCAAAGTTAAGCCCGGGTACATCCCGAACTCAGGACCGGGCAGGGAAGACTTACCTCGAGCGCCGTATTTCCCCGATGGGAGATGCTGGGAAATCACCAATGATGATGAGTTTCGCCTGACTTAGCGATCCCAGGAATCACGTTGGTGTAAGTGGTCTTGTACCGACATAGACACAAGCCGTAAAGCCCGGGGTGGTACCACCGCCACCCTCATAACCCGCCGTAAATGTTCTTCATGTATAGTGTTTCGGTTGGGGAGGTGTGGTTGCCGGATACATATTATTGGAGGCAACCATCTTAGCCCTCAAGAGTAGGAATGCATCAGCGTCCATCCTTAAACAGAACTTCTGTGCTATTTGAGATTGGACGTGGTTGTCCATGGGCTGCAGTGACCACTTAACATCAGGTGGCCTGCATGCACTTTCACAGTAAAAAAAACACTACTAAACTACTCTTCTCACTTAAAAAAGTGCAAACGGTCCGAAATACCGGCAATTAAAAATCATCAATCGTGACTACACGTTACATAGTAAAATTTTATAAAAAAACTTTTCCCAGACTTTTAAGTTTTATTTAAGTATATGTTTACTTGGATTTATCTATTCAATATCAGCAACGTCAAGTACACAATGTGCACAATTTTGAAAACACTACATTTGTTATCATTTAAGTGCTTTCCCAAGTATAAGTAAACACAGAATAGATATAAGCGTAGTGAGTGTCACGTGGACCTACGTGATAATCATATTGTGCATATATTGAGAAGAATATTTCTATAATAACCAAACAATTTGACAAAAACATGATTTTACACTGATTTCATAATCATGGAAATGTTTACAACCAATTTAACACTTTCCCTGCAGAGTACAACACTGATGTGTGTTGCGTGGCGCAACGCACTTGCGGCTTGTACACACCCGTAGTGTACGTACAAATCTGTATGGATTAGGGACGACAAAAAATGTTGTTTACGTTGACGCTACAAAACTGGAGGCGGACATTATGTTTGTGAATACGTACGTGATATAAAGATGCTAAAAATACAGTGTTTCAGTGAGTGTCGGCGCATCCTCGGTATAGAGAATATAGCTCCAGTTCAGTCCGCCTCCCGCAACGCTCTAATATATGAGCGCCTCAGGCAGTGTTAAACAGTAAAAAACGGTTCACGTATCAATAAAACACGTGTAGAGGTAACGTAACTTCGCGTAACACACTACAAAATACATAGGAACACTTGCCAATTGCATCAAAGGATCGTAATAATCAGTTCCAATAGAGATGTGTTATCCTGTTACAATACGAAACCAGTTGTAGTAATACGCCATTAATAGCGACAGTCGCATCGGCCGCGTGACGCGCTCGCGGCTCTGCAAGGCTCTTCCTAGACCTTTGTGGGTGACTCACTGCGAAACCGTTCGCTTCTGACGTGCACCGTACCATGCTGGACTGCCAGTGAAATTATTTTATTAGTGAATGATGTACTTATCTAACGCATTAGGGTACCCTGTAATGTTACATATAAGTTTGGATTAAATAAATAAATAAATAAATAAATAAATAAAAGAAAGACAAAATTTTTGCACGCAATAGATGCTATTTTTTGTTTCATAAATGTGCGATTTTACTATCAGTATTTGTTTACGAGAATCCAGACAACAAACAACCAATGTTAGGGAAATTATCTTAATATAGTGTCAGTAAAAGAAATTCAATGAAGCATAAATGGTAAAGAAATGAAGAAACAATTACATATACTTTTAAATTAATTTTATTGCGGCAATTGTACTTTTTACTACGTACCGGCTTCTTGTGATTAAAGATTATTGATTGTCGATATTTCGAACCAATTGCATGGCTCGTGGTCACGGCGAAACTCAATTACACATATAAGAATTGCATCCTGAGGATAGCTTAAAAACAAATCTTTTTCTTTATTAATATTTTTTCACACAATTCTCCGTAAAATGAGAGATTTAATGTCCTTCGCTACTACCCTTTGCATGCTGTACTGAGTCCTCCACACTACGGTTTAATAGATCAGTATTTTCGTTTAAAAGCATCTATAACATTTATTATATTACCAAACTGGAGCAATAACAGTGGCAGCCAGTTGTATATTGTTGTATTGAATTAGCTAAGTCCATGATTTTTTGACCTAGTTAATCGATAAACCTCCCGTGTGGAAACTCTAGAATTAATCTTTAAGATATGATCTACTTCTGTTGCTCTATAAGTAAAATTATATGACCAAACTGAAATGATACTCGACTTATACTTATGAATAACTATGGAGATACTATTCGCAGTCGTGGATAAATTATTCACATTAAATGGATAGATCATGTCAAGATTTATTAAGAAAACAAGACACGCAGTAAGTTCGCGAAGTAAAGACATCGATCATAACTGGCTGCCACCACGAGCAAGTCAGTTTTATGGTGACATTAAATAGAAATCTGAATGTATTACAGTTGACGAGAAAATACGGCAAGTGTTTGAAAGGTATGCTGATAGGATTTGTTCACACATAATGTTGATTCGTAATGAAGTTTCTAGAAATATAGTGTTTAATTGGAATATAAACTCACACGTCATTAACCAATTTTAAAAATTAGACGGTGGTACAGATGCAGCAAAATAAGAATATTAATTTGTTAATTATCTACCTAATGTAGTTGTTGGGGTTAAGCCGTTCGGGAACATGCGAAAATAATGATCTGCTAAGTAAGCTGCGTCCATGCACTTCTGCTGTACAAAATATTAATGTTTTGGTGAAGAATCCTATATTTAATAATTGAAGAATAAAAATATAGAATCGTATATATTTTAAAAATTAAAAGTTGGTCGTTTCAATTCCTTCAACAAGCTTTATTTCTTTCAAATTGTATCACCAACGATGGTCCTTTTTGATTAGATCAGCAAAAAATGTTTCATATAAATATATAGACGATGAAATGAAAAATAGGTCTTTTCGGTACCTTCGAAAAACTCTATTCTTTTCAAACAGACCATTCATTTTGTGTGCCAGTAACTCTAATAGAGAATGCATTTCTATTTTTGCCTAGTAAGGAGCATCAGTCGTCAACTTTCGCACACTGGTACTGGAGTTCCGGGTTGGAAGCGAGCCAAAGCTGCACAAAGGATGCATAAAGGGCGGCACGGAGTTATGACACCCGAAACTAAACATGCTCGCCAGACAAAAGCCGTTTAGGGCCCGCGCAGATTTATGTACGCAGATAGAACAGAAATAGGCCTATAAATGTCGAGGATATGCACTTCCTACTAACGTGTTTAATTTTGGTACGGCATAACTAAGAACATAAAATTGGAAGGCAAAAAAAGGAAACGACAGAAAACGTAAGAAAATCAGAGTAATCTACATGTAAAAAATAAGGTGACTAAAAACATATAGATAGGTTATTTATATAGCGTAACTAAGAAAGGAAGAAGTTCTTTGTAATTCCATCCCAAAAAGGATAATACGGGCTAAAAAGTTATATGAATGTAGTATTATATTGAGTTTAGCGCGAGAAAAGCCACGACAAAAAACCAGTATAGATATTAGCATACCAAAACAACAACATTAAAACTTTTGTACTGATATAACAGTTAACCCAGAAAAGCTAATATAAATCCAAATGAACCTACGACAATCTGAGGAAAGCTCCTAACAGTAAGAAGCAGACGTGAAGTTATTCCAAACGATATAATGTTCATAATGAGCACAAGACCACAACGACGTGATCCAATAAAATAACAGAACAGGTGCATATTTTGGCGTCAGGAAATTGTAATAAAATTAAATTAATGAATTGTCCTTGTCAGCAAGGCGATAGTCACAATTAATGGTCAATTCTGATTACGAGATGTCGCGCGTAATAATAGTCAATTGGCCACGATAAAATTACAAATGCATTACATAGAAACGCGCATATTATTAACGGAATCATATACATTTAGATTTGAATAGAATCTTGGACAACAAAATAACAACTAGAAATAAAATAAAAAGAATCTCATAATGGAAATATCCGAAACTAAAAAGCATTACTTACATTTTAGCACATTAAGAATCATTAGAAATTAATGAAAACTTGGAATGTCAAGTAAATTAATTTAAAGAAATACGCAATATTGAAATGAATCACTCTTTGTAAAATTATATTTATACGTTACCTAAGAGGGAGGCCTAACGGACTGCATAATAATGCATAAGCGGAATTTTCCAACAAACATGCTGCAAAACATGAAATGACGTAGCGGTTTGGCTAGTTAAGCTGCCACATATAGCCATTCTAAGGCCATGTGAGCTTTTTATAACGCTGTTCACACTACACAAGGAATAATCACTTTTTTATAGCAACAAATAGCAAACAACCGACTGATGATTTGTGGATAGCAGTGAACACCTGCAAATTCAAACTGATGATAAAAATAATACAAATGATAAGAGATTAATCAGTTTGGTTAGATTGGTTCGATGTGAACGGGGAATACATGAGGAAGATGGTCTTCCATCAGTAGTACACCTATAAAATTATCCTACCAAGAGGTAAAAAACTAACAGATAAAACGCTTCCTGAAAGCCAAGCTAGCAGTTCTGCCACTGTATATGGCAAGACATTAAATAGCTACTTGAACTGGCAGTACTCCTGTTTGTATGTTTAATTGCATTAAAATCAGCAACAAACTATGTAAAATGTTTCAGTTCATTTAATAGTTCTTATGTGCCATGATTTGTTAAAACTAATTCCAGGTAGGCTTCATTGATAATGCTATACTATAAATGCAGAACGATGCGCCACAGACTGTTTAATGAAGCATCATTGGATCTTTTAGTTAATTTAATCCTTTCTTCTATCCTGTCATTTGTAAGAATTATACGGCCAGACAAGTAAACTGATAATAATCATTTGTAAGAATTATATGGCCAGAAAAGGTACGTTGATTATGATATATTGAATATACAGTACGATGTAACAGACAGAATTATTTGTCAAGTAGCAACTACAAAATATGCTGAAAGTGAAATCATTTTTATTTGTATATATTAGGTATACCCTACAGTTTTACTCACGTTAAAAGACCTGCACTCCGCTGCTAAGGATCGGAGCTTAATATTAAATAAGTGACGTTTCAAATTAAAAAATAGAAAGAAATGTAACTAGTACTTTTAGAGATTAGCGCTTTCAAATAAACAAAAAACCAATATATTTTGTTTTCTAATACTTGTATTAGTATATCTTTGGATTTAGACAACATATCTATACTGTGACTCTTAGGATTGGTTTTGTAACCTAAGGATGGAGGTGGTTCAGGACAGACTAAAGTGGCGTCTCTTAGTATCGGAGGCTGAGACTCATTTTGAGTCGCTGCGCCATCGCAGTAAGTAAGTCTCTATACTGTCGCTTGTATGGCGAATAAACAAATTCTTTTATGTTATATTTTGAATAGACAAGAAACATGATTTATATTATTAATCATCCCATGAAAAACGATTAATCTTTTTCCTTTCCTTGTCTTCAATTCCCAAAATAACGAGAATAGCCGCCAGCCTCGTTCTAAGTTAAATAGACACGATGTTAAGCATTTGAAACATCTGTTAAGTGTTCCTCGGCGTCTCATTATGTAATTATCCCAGTCGTATCAACATTATCTTAAGGTGTCTATCTCCCCTCTAATGAACTTAATAGACGTTTATCCTTTGCCTTTCTTGTCTCAGCATTAATAATAAACGACTTTTGCAGAGCTTGTAAGCTTTAGCGATTGATCGATAGATATAAGTGAAAATGGTTACGTGACCAATATTGACAGAGACGTTAGCTCCATGACTATCAAATAATGGTGTTTATATTGTTTATTCAAAAAACATACTTAAGGTAACTTTAATAATTAAAATGAATGCAATGACATCTCATTTGCCAAAATTCAATAAGTAACTGAGAGTATAAAGCTTACTAAAATAAAAAATTGTATGTATATGTATTTTTAGTATACATATAAAATTTTCTGTATTAGAAAAGACGCTAATGAGTAGAGCACTTCCGATGATAATTGGTCACTGCATCCCACGTATGTAATTTAAAAAGAAAGACTTAAATGCTATCATACAATAAAGGTTTCAAGGTGGATAGTGCACTGCTGGTATCTGACTGAGCTGTGATTCAACCAACTTAACAATATGTGCACAAAACAAAATACATTACCCTCCTTTAGTACTTGCGTAAAAAAACATAAACATAATCTACATTTTAGACAAAATAATTTCAAATTATGCCATCTACTCACACCATACTCTAGATATGGTATTCTCAACCAAACAAACATATACCTTTATCCATTTATCCATCACACCAGTGTAACAGAGAAGGATTAAATGTAAATAAAATTGATTAAAATCTCTAACATTCACATTTTACTATATACTTACTTTTATCCTCAACCTCATATCAACACACTGTTTTAGCGAGCTGAGAGGTCCAATCATGCTGTCTATTCGCGTCAGGACGTTGTTCTTCTTTCTGGGCTCTCTTGATGGCACCATCCCTGGGAAAGAAGTATTTAAATTACTTTTCCAAGCTCCTCTCGAAAATACCTAATTACTTGATTTGATTGATAAAAGCTAGGAAACGACGACTGAGTCATGTCCAACGATACCGTGATACTAGAGATATATCATCTAATTAAATCGACGAAATATCTTAAATGTTAAGCGATAGTTATATTTATATCAGCTTTTGCCCGAACTTTTGGTCTCGCAATAATCGATATACATTCCTATATAACATGCAGGTCTATTTTTATCACGGAAATGTTCACCTTATATTTTACCCGCTTTCTCATTGCTCAGTGCTCACTTACGCTACATAAAGTATTTGCAATATTTCCAGGATTCTAGATTCAGCTGATTGTCTGTGCATTGATCTCTGGGTCAGTCAGTCACCTTCCTCGTTTATATTTAAACAATTTTGATCAAAACATTCATTTAAAGTGGTTTAACTAGTCAGTTTTTTGCATAGTGGTTGTACAACTATTTTAGAAGAAGTGGCTTACATTTGACGTGTAATTTGTGTTCATCAATACGAGAATCGTAATATTGACGGCGTGTTGTTTGTTTAACGAGTGTTCGGTACACAATGCAAGTGCAACGACTTGCCGAAAACATCAACCTCGGCCGTTAAGTTCGTGAGCATTATTTGACATCTCAATCGTCTGACATCTTTATTTAATGTAAGTTCATTGGACGCATATTATTTCGTTCAAATGTAAAATTTACAGTAGAACTAAGCAAATGCAGAGTAAAGAGACGCAGAGTAAAATTTTATACATGCTCTTAAGGGGGATAACTTATTTTATATATTTTTTTGAGAAGAATAGCAAAAGAAAGATCAGAGATCCTGACTTTAGCGATTACTGCATCTTACACATATTTACATTCAACTACTAGGACTGACATTCTTAAGTAATACGTAGATTCATTACCACTTGTTTGGATTAACATGATCACACAAAACCGCCGAACACACAAAAACTGCTTCACAACGGACTAAAAGAGTGACTGCAGTTCTTTTCTGACACAAAAATGACTTTACTACCTACTGTTTTACTGACTTAATTAAAGGTAGTAATTAAAATTACTAGTTTTAAATGAACATATGGTACTATCTATCTTTTCTGCCCGTTCGTGTTACATACACGAGTTCAAAGTTGATGTCTGTCTAAATTTGTATATCATCAGGTCTTCCTTTATGACTACAACACTTTTAAAAAATGTTCGGTCCCTTTAATAAAAAACAATGTAATTTCTTAATTTGAAGAGTATTTATATATATTTTTTATTATTATATATATATTTTTTATTTCAGCAGCAAACTAGATTGTAGTCTATTTATTAAGTTATGGAGTTGTTAAAGGATCGAAATCCCAAATAGAATTGAAGTCCTTTTGAATTAGGCGACAAAAATGTTACTAAATAGAGGATCTTCTTAACTAAACCCTTTAAAATCAAAACCGAGAACCTTCGGAGTTGAACCGCAACGGATTCATTCTAGTCTAACTTTCTATGTAGAATGATCCAGAAAGAAATTATATTCCAGATTTATAAGATTGCTCGCATATTTTAGTTATACGATGTCTATCGAAGCTAAAAAGGCATTACATCCGAGACTTTATTCTTCACATAAAGCCGGATAACTGGAACTGTTTTACTGTTTCCCTAAATGCGGAGTTTCACATAAAACTATCGGATTATGCGTTACTCGTTTTATGGCCCGTAGGAAACGCGTTATCCGACATTTTATATTAACGTTGTACCCTTTAAGAATTCATAAACGTCGTTATGCAGTTGTTGTTAGAGATTTTTTTATGCAAGGAGTAGTTAACAGGCAACAGGCGACCTGAAGTCAAGTAGTCGATGGGTCCTATTGACTATCAACGTGCATATGATTTTAAACTAATATCATTGCAGATTTTTAATTGCCGATATTTCGAACCAGTTGATTGATTCCTTGACATGGATTAACTCAAAATATCGGCAATTAAAATCGTTAATCGTGAATACCCGGTACATAGTAAAATCCACATCCAACTACAGCCCATTGACAATTGACGTGCTTATGATTTTAAACGAACATCATCGCGGAATGAATACATTTTACTATGTACCGGGTACTCACGATTAACGAACTTCAATTGCCGTTATTTTGAACCAGTTGATTGGCTCCTTGACACGGCTTAACTCAAAATATCGGCAATAAATTAATCATTAATCGTGATTACCCGGTACATAGTAAAATGCCCAAATTCAAACACAAGTAAAAGTCTATCGGAGTTCGTAGGTGCGAAAACTCCTTAGACCCATGAAGGTCGCCTCGCCAAATGTAGCCGGCAACCATATCTCTTCAACCGAAAAACAAGAATTACTTCCTAAGCGGAAGTTTATGTATGTGTATAAGTATAAATATGTATATATTTATTTATAATACATATATATTGTATTGTATTGCATGTATTTATATATGAGATATTATATGGTTTATCAAACTATGTATGTACACCTTCGCCCCCTCCATATCTCTTTTTATTCTTTTTACCCAAAGGTTGTCTGGAAGAGATCGCTAACAGCGATAAGACCGCCTTTTGTTTACACTTCTGTATTTTGTTGTTGTTATTACCTTTGTATTTTCTCTTTTGGTGTACAATAAAGCATATTTGTATTGTATTAAAAGAGCGATAATAATACCGCACCGATTGAACCAGAATTCTACCAAATAAAGATATTTAAAATGTGATGGATTGTTTTGACGATGACGTTAACCCGCTTTGTGTGACGTGAGTGTGAAGGCACATTAACCATACCTGTATCGTATGTTACTGCCGTATACTACTATAAGGTAGGTAGAGTCCATCTGTAGTCTTCAGAGGTGATACACATTTGTCTGATCGTTACTACTCCACTGAATAGTAATGGTAGTCTGCCGCCCTCATAACCCGTAAAGCATTACTCTTGTTTGGGTCGGAGAGGTGCGGTTACCGGCTACAGTTTGAAGCGAAGTGACCATCTTAGTCCTCAGGAGTAGCAACGTGTCTACGTTCAACGTCAGATAGGATTTCGGTCGTGTTTGTGGTTGTACGTGCATGTCTATGGACTGCGACTACTTAACATGAGTTGATTTGCATGCTTGTTTGCTAATCTTCTCATATACAAAAAATAATATTCCTCAGTAAACTAAACAGGAACTAAAACAGCATATTTTAAGACTATAACGTCAACATTGCATAATATTACGTAGGAATAAAATAAATGCAAACAGTTAACAATAATTAATATCTTCGCAAAAACACAATTTATGAACATATTAATATGGAATACTAATGTTATAATTAAACTCATCATTATTCGTCTGTTGTCTAAAACAGAATGTACGAGCAATTCTCAAATTACTTTCGATAAGGTCAGTACTTTCGATAAGTACGCATGACAAGTGTTTCGACCTCATAAATATATTTTCAGTTTATAAAAGATAATGAAAGCAATATCTTGGTCTTATAAAAAAACTTATACATGTTGATCTCAAGATCAAACCATGAATACAACATGAAAAACATATCCAAGTATTCAATCTTTATACGCAATAAAAATTTGACAGTTTAACGACATGCGATTGATCTCGAGCATCTGCCGAGAAATTCATGGACCGAATCTGATTTATGGGCTTAATGAGAGCAAAGAAGTGTATTGGTTTAGTGCGAAAATAATACGTAACTGGCGATAAATCTATTCAACTCTCGTGGCATGCACCGGGGAGGCATGGCTCGCATGGTCGGCGATCGCGAATTACTTTCACTCGACTATCCCCGGGCGCTGACCGCGCGCGGGGTCGTCGGCCGCGAGTCGCGAGCCGAGCGCGGGAAACGCCACCCGCCATCATGCCATTCAGAAAAGCGCGCCATGTTTACACAGATGCGCGCCGAAACGCGTTCCGTTGCATCACTTCCGTTTGCGTTCCGTTTCGTACTTGTTACGCGTACGGACCGACACGTGCTTTACTTTTTCTGATTAGCATACTTGTAAACAAACGTACGGCTTTTAAATGAACTGATATGTTGTGAGCTGGAATACACTAGTCGAACTGCTACAATGAGCTACCATCCAAACATTTTGACACAAATTGGTAACGATATTTTTTATTACACAAAGTTAGCAACTCGCAATTACGTAAAGATCTATTCAAGTTAATTATAGCCGCAATGTTATTATCCATTTAAAACAACATTATGAGACAACATGTGTAAATAGATAACAGGGAGATGATAAGATGACTACGACGCGTAGACGACTGCTTGGTTTATGATAAGAATACGTAACATTCGTAGTCTGTTTCTCAAAATCGTTTATAATGAATTTCCTATCAGAAAAAATATAGAAAATAAGTATGTTTTCGATAAAATGCAGAAAGCATTTATCATATAACGCAATAAAATATATCGGGTAACTTCAGCAGTCTACTCTCTGGTCGTCAGTTTCGGAAATTAAGAAAAACTCACCAATCCATGGAATCGACGTCCGAAGGCGTGTTTTAAAGATGGAACGGCGGACAAAAAGCTGGGCTGGTGCAAGTTTTTAAGATAACATTTCATCGGCCGCGAATCTGGATGGGATGTCAATGACCGACGCTCCAGGGCGCAAGGGAGATAGCATGCGCCCCACTCATGTGGAAAGCGGTTATGCAACGAGCGTGCTCGCGAAAGTCTACGTACGATTTACCATCGCAATTTTGTATCTAGATGACATGATAAGTCGTGCGCATAGTTTTATCAATCGATGCGTGCGGTTGCGTCCAGCGGTGCATCTGTTGGAAAGATTACACTCGTGAGATGTACGATATGAAGGAAAGCTATCTTGTATAATGTTTCCAGCGTATACTTAGGGGTAATAAGGAGAAATCGTTAGATCCTATGCGAGGATTGGATCTAAGCTGTTGGCGTATTTCTTGGCGATGTTTCGTGAATTATAAACTGAGATTATATTGCGTATAACAAAACGAAGATATCAAATAACAAAAATTTTGAATCATACAATGTGGTCTTCAAAAGTGATTCATACAACATCAGTGTCTTACAAAGTATCGATTGCAAATTCGAGGGGACACCCGATCAATAATAGCAAGAATAAAGCTGAAAATATTATGATACGTCAACTTTCGCGATCATTTACATCGAAACTTAATTGGCGTCAAGGCGGGGTGTCCAATAACGCTATATTAGGCGAAGGCAACGAGCGTAAAAGTTATTCGGAACGTTGTTTCCGTGTCGTAAAACGATACAACGCAGTTAATTAAACAGTGATAGAATCAACAAAGGCGACTCGATTAGGTCTGTCTATTGCACAAAAGAGGACAGGAATAGTACCGGCGAGCGCCAGTTTGTAAGGTTGGCAACTTTCAGTACGCTCGAGAAGTACTGGCCGATTGTTTGGAGCCTTTAGAACTAACATTGCCTCTTGAAACAGACGGGTGACACATATGGGTGTAGCTACAACTTTGATAAGTAAAAGAGAGGTTTAACTTTTCAAAAATATACATAGATTAACTATTTGTTTTCCCTAGTTTCATGTGGAATTAGGCTAAATTAAAAACGCTTATCCCAGCTATTTACGTAAATTACGTCAATAATTATAAAGGGTATATCGTCGCTGACGATGACAAGAGGGCAGGTTCATATATCACGCAGAGAATTGCGATCGCTACTCTGGGCTAGAATTTGACCGGCGTTTTTAACACCATGCCGTAAAGGAACGGACTCCCATTAGATTGTTTGGGTTAAGCTTTTATTATAATTGATTTAAAGAAATTCTACTTCTACTTCTACTAGAAACGGTATATATGATATAGACATTTCGAAGAAAAGTTTATAGCCTGCGTTCTAGCTGTCAGCAAGACACCGATCACTTTCCTGCGCCATTTTTGTCAAATTGCGAGGAAAATCGTAGGCATCGTCGTAGGCAGTGTCATGCGATCGCATGTCCGCCCTACATAGATTTGAAAATCGCATTCGATTGTTATTCCACGATATTATTTACAATGACATTTCGTGTTTTATTTCGTAATATGCATTAACAATACGATTGGATTACGTCTGAGGAATACCAGTTAGAAAGTGTTGCGCTGAAGTAAATTACTATGATCGCTGAGATGCAAGTTTACAGTTTCTTTTGTAATTCCAATCGCCAAACATTCTATCCAAATTTCCTAAATAACAAATTAAATATTTGACATACATCAAAGTCAAATGACATTTCTTCAAAATTGCTTCTTACACAACTCTTTTCAAATGAAAAAAGTACTACCGCCTCAGAGAATGTCTAAATTTCTTTTCTAATAATAATAATAATTGCCTTCTTAGTGCTCATTTACTCTATATTATAGATCCAAAAACCCATAATTGTACCCCTAATTTATCTTTCAGTAATTACAACCCCCTATTTCTACACTCTTTAAATTTTAACGAAGGCTAGCCCATGTCCATCTCTATGATCTCATTCATTTCTATGTTTCATCATTTATCAAAATCGGTTCAACCGCATGAGTTTAATATTAGCACGATGATAAATAATTGATCAATAAAGACATATTGGTCAGAAATTTATAAATCTATTGTACAAGCGAACACAGAGTACAGTACAGTTGCCTGTAAAAAAATGAAACCCCTTTCTAAGTCGATATTGCGGTAAATACACATTCAAAACGCAACAAGTGAATCTAAAACAAAGGCCGACGTCATCGTACAAAAAGTACCACTAATTCTGTTAGCGGTACGAGCGTGAAGTAAGAAAAAAGTTGGTTTATGTAAGGAGGCAAGGCCGAGGCGGGGCATCGGGTCACGGGCGCTATGCAAATGAGCTGATGGCATTGTTGATAGCGTACGTCATTGGCTATGCCTGGATCGATCGAGTGCACCATTCACGAATGAAATGGTACTACTTTTAGTGAAGCCTTCCGGTCGAGCGGAAATTTTACGAGTAATCCAAGGGATGTTAACGTAACAAAACGACCAAAATAGATGGTTTAGATTACTACTCTACTGCTGTTTTTGGCATAATGCATCTACAAAGTAAGTATTTTGGTTCGTGTAACTAAATTAGCAAACGAACATCCAACGCACTTGTAAGTGGACTGCCACTCATGATCGTCTAAAACCGACGTAGTCCCGCTCTGAAAAAATCTATAAGTATTTTTTTAGAGAAATTATGCCAGGTTCTACTGGATTCAAGTACAGAAATATTAGCTTTGCATCCGATTCCAGTGCCATCTATTGGGTCCAATTGACAATCTAAACCATTCTCGAATCCATCTGAAGACGCACAAAGAATTTCATTAAAACAGGTCCAGCCATTTAGGAGTTCAGTGACATACACACGCACAGAAGAATAATATATATAGATTACTAAACAAATATAAATTTGACCCTACTTGTCTGATCGGTCTGTGTGCCACTATTGCCAAACACTTCACATTTAAGAAGATCAGTGTCCAGTTAGGAAACTGTAAAGACTGACGAGGTGACGTGCTCAAAGAAGCTGGAACGCAATTGTCACAAACAGCTCCCAAAGAGGTACTCAAAAACATGTCAAGGAATCGATAATGCCCTAAATAAACACTTGGTTCAGATGAGAATTGACACGTACTGCAAGCAAATGGTCACAACACGTTCCTCGCTCGCCTACCACTGATAGCAGTCACATGTAGGGCCACGTTGCATCATCTCACTTCTTCGTATCAAGCAATGTAAGAATTATTTCATTGAGTTCAGGTTTACACGTGTCCGAAGAGACACGTTTTTGCTAGTATTCATTTAACACGTTCCCTGCGCCGTACAACACCGCTGAGTATTGCGCGGTACAACACACTTGTGTTATACCTGTGTTATACCTACAAATCTGTATGGATTACAGGCGAACAAAAGTGCTGTGTTTACGTCACCGCTGCAAGCATGGGACGGACATTACGTCTGTGTATTCATAGATGATATACAGATGCTAAAAATTCTTTCATTTCCGTAAATTTTTAGCGCATTTTTACTCTAGAGAAATGAGTTCCAGTTAAACGTTTACCCGGTCTAATACATGAGCGCTGCACTCAAAGTATTAATCTCGACTGAAACGAGTTTTCTAATACGATGTCAAATCACACGATTATCAATCATTTGGAACACTACGGGCATGCAAACCACTTAATGTTAAGTAGTCGCAGCCCATAGACATCCACGTACAACCGGAAACACGCCCGAAATCCTATCTGAACACGAACGTAGATGCGTTGCTACTCTTGAGGACTGAGATGGTCGCCTCGCTTCTGTGTAGCCGGCAACCGCGCCTCTCCAACCGAAACATAAATAATGCTTTACGGCGGATTAGGAGGGCAGCGGGGGGACCTCCCCGGTCGAACTTTATTTCTCCCACCTTTAAATATTATATTTTTTCTCAACGATGGTACACTGTATGAAGCAACCGTTTGTGTAACCGCCGACCTTGTCCGCTGTAACGCTAAAATCTGCATTTATAAATCAGTTACGAAATATTTTTGCACGGTTCGCTGATAGATGGTCGTAATGAGTACAGCTCATTATGAGTCATACATGATCACTCAATAAAATTATAACCAATCGGTTAAATAAAAATCTTACTAAGACGTGTCATTTATAAGCAATGCGGCTTATAGGCCTGTTGTGACTTCTTAGTAAGACACATTTATACTTATACACACCTGTATTGTACGGACTAATTTGTATGGATTACGGGCGAACAAAAGTGCCATGCTTAACCCGGGACTAAATGACTGGTGTCGGACATTACGTCTGTTTAATCCTGGAAGTTACTCTGATGCTAAAAAATACAATATTTCAGAGAATTGTCGGCGTATTTTCAGTTTAGAGAAATAAGCTCCAGCTTAATGTCGCCTCCCGCAACGCTGACGCGATCTGATATATGACCGCCGCAGTCAACGTGTTAGGGAATAGACGTTGGCAGGCACAATGGTAAAAGATTCTCAAAATCTTTACCAGGAATAACCATCCCACAAAATATAAAAACATAAAAGACAAACAAACATAAATATTTTTACCAACAAGGTCTCAAATTATGTTGCTATTATAAATTAACATATTCGTGCAATAAATAATTTTATTTCACGTCTTCCGTGAGATAGTTTATTTGCAATTAAGACAAGGACTGTATATTGATTGGACACTTTTTTATGAAATTGAAACAAAAAAAGACGATACAATTCACCGGATAGTAATTGGTCATTTACTATGTATATTTTTAATCAACTCCATATAGAACCTCCATAGAAAAGTTGACTGGTCTCAAGACTAAGAACGGTTCTCATAATTAAATGAATGTTTAATCACATAATTATATCCACGGAAACACTTTCACATAAGAACTGCTTGATCCTATAAATAAATGTGGCAATATTCCTACCACCTCCCAGGTATAATATAAGTCTTGTACACAGATTACACCTTAATATTTGTATCATTTTGGTATTTGTTAGTAATCTTCAGCATCACTACCGCCCTCTGTTGGTCAGACTTAAAACAAGCCCTTATGCCCTTCACTAAAATCGAAATTACGAATTACATGCGTGGCTTAATTAAGACCGAATGGTCACTTGCTACTTTGATTTATACGTTCATCAAGTGAGAAACGTATAAATCAAAGTTGAGACATAAGGGAAAGCACACTTCTTTTCTCAATACTGTCGTGTAAGCCACCTGAAATCGCATTTATATCCCATTAAAACGCCTAAGGGGACCACGCGCTGCAGGCTCCCTGCGTTGGAAACTCGGTGTTTTAAGTCATGTATGCCTATTTACTTAGCAACAGAGATAATTAAATGAATATTAATTTGAGGGCGTATATGCATTTGTAGACCTAATTTTTTTGTAATTTTGAATATGTCTACATCAACTTCTGCATGACTTGGGTTTTAATTGAATTCAACTCAGTGTTAAATTGACACTTTAAATAGAATAAAAAAATAAATAAACAGTCTTTTATTCTTCAAAATCATTTACAAATTATGGAATTAACCTTTCTAAAACCTAAAGTGTAAGACTGAAAAGTGAGGGAAGTCATAAGTCACCACCAAAGAAAATGAGTACAAAAAATGTCTTAAATTGATGACCGGCAAAAATCAAAGGGCGTCGCCGTCATTACTCAAACGAGGAAACGTCACATTTTATTGCATTGTATTAACGGATCGGAGCGAAGCGATGAAATCACACAAGTGCGGGTGGCCGAGGGAACAGCGGGCGGGGTCGTTAGCCGTCAGTGACACACAGCCGCGCGTTGAACGGCCTAGACTGACCTCGCCGCGACCCGGGGTAGGTGGTGCCGGGATACCACGTGGTCTCCCGAACCGCTAATTACGTAATACGCCCCTAAGGTGAATGGAACTTGGTCCGCTACTTTTACAACTTAGCTTCAAATAGCATTATTCCCCACACAATTAAAATGGAAAGACGAATTTAAAGAATTTGCATCGTTTGTTTTGTGACCTTTTGGAATACTAATGTTTCAAACATATTTTAATTTATACTATGGTAGCGACCCGGCCCATCTTCTCACGGGTAATAAAGTTTATATTTACTTAAATTATTTTTCTTTCATACATGCATCCAGTCCTTACCTAGTTACTCAAACTAACAATTAGAAACATCTATTCCGAACGACGACTGAATTACTATATTGAATTTAACTATTTAATTTCTCGCCCAATTTACAAAATAACTTAACTTATTATGCACTAAAAACGTCATCAGTCACTCTATCTGTTGTAGAAAACTCTGAGAAACCCGTCCAGTACTTTTTGAGTTTAAAATGAACAGACAGACAGACAGACGCGACGGGGATCTTTGTTTTATAATATTTAAAGAAGAGATTTAGAGACCGACGCCGAATTCGCACAGTTGCATTTACGACATCACATTACAAATCTTTGATTTATCGGCTTTGCTTTGTTATAATATGCATGTACTATACACATAAACCGTCCTCTAAAATCACCTTGTCTACTAATGAAAACCGCATTAAAATCCGTTGCGTAGTTTAAAAGATCTAAGCATAAAGATAGCGGGAAGCGACTTTGTTTTATATGTAAAGATATTCATATCGTATTTATTACTGAATTATTATTCAAACTTAACTCCAATTCAAAACTTCCTACATTATTTTTCCACCTTTAGCAGTAGTATTTTATATTCAAATTTAATGAACACCTTTCAAAAATAAAAAAGATTTTTGAAATTCTGTTAATAAAGGAAAGAATAAAAAAACAAAAATACAACTAAATTGAGAAGAGCTCCCCTTTTCTTGGAAATTGTTATAGATACAATTGTCACCCACAATCAACTAGAATTAAGTACATAATGTGTACAAGTTATAAAAATGAATATGATTAGTACAAAGAAGATATATGAGAAAAACCATTATCAGGGACCTTTATTAACGCAGTAGAACCAAACAAACCTTATTAGAGTGTTTGTCTGTACATCTGTGCGAGCTAGTTTCATAAATGGCTTTATCAATTTCAGGTTATCTATAACAAATTTCAGTAAGCTCTAATTAAGATTTAGTGTTTGTTGAATTTTAATAAGTTAAAAGAAATATGTCAATTTTAAATGTACCTCTTTGAATACATAATACCTTTTGCTGTTAGAAAATCTAGAAAACCTGAAAATTGAAGCCCACGAGAATGAAGACCAGCTGCTAGTAAAGAAATAAACCTAGTTATAGAAATGAAATGTATCTTTCAATTAGCTATTTTAATTGAAATGTTAAATGGTTGTACAGGCAACCTCATATTACATAATTACTGCAGTTTAAGGACATAACTATAACTTATGTCGATCAGAACACTATTAATGGTCGCTATGTGAACATGTATTATGTGCTTATATGTTATGCAAGCTTGACACTATATGGCACAACTCAGTAAGTACTACTACTACCCATTTCTAGCGGGCAGCTTTCTTGCGTTTCGGTAGAAAGTTGTGATTGCCAATTCGCTTATCAGCAACCAGTTGAGATGACCACCTTAGTCTTTAGGAGTAGTAACGGAACTGTGACCTATTTTAGGATGGACTGTTTTTCTTTTTGGATTCTTTTTTTGTTTTTTAAATGTGGGAGAACTGTAGTTTGACCGGGGAGGTACCCATTGCCGCCCTCATAATTAGCCATGATGTATGTGCGGTACTCAAGGCCTCGCACTCTTCGATATAGCGGACTGTATATTGTAAAAGTGTAGGAGATATGACA
>DWON01001872.1:0-22628 GCA_018251015.1 Phocides pigmalion okeechobee
TTACAAGAATGTTCAATGTTTTCAAGTTAATAAGTTAAATGTTTAGTTTCTCTCGAACAATGGACAATTTTACAATGTAACTGTTTGCATAAAATATTAACATCTTATTAACGAAAAAATGTAAATAAAAAACGCACAAAACTTCATATCCTAAAACTAGGACCTCATATTCTTAAATAAATAATATTTATTATTATTGACATCAAGCAAAGGATATACCTGATAATACCCGCCAATCCAGAAAAAATGCGCCTTGTATTGCGTTCTTCAGAATACAACTTGAGATGCCAGCTATAAACTATAGAACCATAAAAATACGAAAATATTGCTTGAAAAGGCGGCTACCTTAATTACAATTATTTTTAACCAATACTCAGTTCCAATAAAATAAAGCGTAATAATACGCAGCCTGTAACGTGACCAGAGGCACAGGCACCCTGTATACAAAATGAAGTAGATTAAATCAGTACTTTTCGCGTTAAACAAGCACAAAGAAACAAAACAAACATTTCACGTTTATATAATAGTTATGATTAGGATTATAAAGAAGATAATGATGTGCTGACTCATACATGTAGATTGCCACTTATATGCTACAAGTCCAAATATTTACTCAAATCACAAAAATACAAAAATTTACTTAAATCTTTAATTTAAGTAATTAAGTAACTGAAAAATAAAGTAACTCCTGTAAGTTTCAAAATGTGGAAAACTTTGGAATGCTCATTGAAAGAGCCAGTATCTGGAACCAGATTAATGCAGACCGTCTTACTGCTCAAAGTAACGTGCTAAAAACATTTTTGTATTAAAACGTAATACGGATTAATGCAACCTTTAACCCGGACGAAGTAAGTGTAAAAATATTATGTTTAGTAGTGTTTTCGTAAAAAATAAGTAGATGTATCGTGGCTGTCGAGTAATAGGATGTCTGCCTCTTATGGGGGATTGGGGTTCAAAACCTTCAATCCAAAATCTAATCCAAAAGCTAATGGTGCCCGAAAACGCCTTCAATTTTTCGACCTAAGATATGATTTTAAACTAATAACATCGCGAAATTTATATATTTAACTATAAATCAACATTAACGTTTATTGATTACTGATTTCAAACCAGTTACATGTTTTCTGGTCACAAATATCGCCAAAAAAAATCACGAGTTTTATTGTAACACAAGTACGTAAAAAAATGAAAAAATATTTCCAATAGAAGAATCATTTATAAACACGTAATTTGCATGTTAATTACAATAATGAAAACCTTATAACTAATTACAATAAAAGCCTCACCTGATCAATCTAAACCTCAAATAGATAGGGCCCTTCAGAATCTATAGGGAGTCCATGTCATGAGTGTCATGCGGCATAGTGCCAAGAACGCTGTGGTGGAATGTTACTTACCTAAATTTTATAAAATCTAGAAACATTACCTTTCGAACAAATATTCATGAAAATCGCTTTACGAATGAAAAAATAATTTATGGACAAAAAATAACATGGCAATTAATTGACAAACTTTTTTTAGATGTCGTTCCAAATCACAGGCTTATTTCCAACACAACAACATAAGGTCCAACAGATGGCGCTGTCTAAAAAATGTCCCACTTCCGATACAATTCTCGGGACGGATCCCAATTGAGGGCTATTTGTCGCCGTTTCTGTTTATTGGGGTCCCTATGATTTATTGAGCTCTTAAGGATTGTGTTAGAGGACTACAATCTGAACTATCAGGATCTAAGACTATCCTTTACGACTGTTGTGACGCAGGTTAGATTAGTTTGACTCACTATAAGATGACAATGTTTTGCTTTCGACCCGAGAGGTATCAACGGTAAAATATACCGTTGGTATGAGAAAAGTAACAAAGAAGCATGCAAAACGTTAAATATTGTCTGCAGCACACGGACAGCCACATGCAACCTCAAACAGGACGTCGCTAATCCTAAGAACTAAGATAGTGTTTCTCCTCTGTTTAAGTGTAAACGAAAACTTCACCTCACCAACAGAAACAAAAAAGATGCTTCACGTTTCAACTAAGAAAGTTATAGGTGGCAGAACTTCAATTTTTACCGGGTCAATATACACTGTCGCCTTCATAATCCGCCACGAAATAACTTTGGTATTTCGCATGAAGAGGCAACTATATGAGTTCTTCACAAGTAATAACATATTTACGTGCGACTCAGATAGGGGTAGTCCTGTTTGGGTTTGTGTGTAGATGTCTATGACCTATATAATTAGTCGCTGCAGGCCCAGATGATCTGCATTCTTGTTTTGTAATCTTTTCACATAAAAATCAATATATGTTTCAACCCTGAACATGTACCCTAACTGCTTCTGTTTAAGTCCAAATTAAGGGTAGAATGATACCGATAATCCGCATACAAACTCAATTGTATCATAACATATCCCTTAAGCATCAGGTCCTGTATTACAGATCAAAACAAGAAATGTCATCTAAAATATTACCAAGCATTAGCCAAACAGGGACAACGGGACGCGGCCATTACTGGCGATGTTCCGGACCCAACAAATCATACCGCACCCCAATAAAGACGAACATCGACAAATTGACAACGATTGCTTGTCCAATACTACTCGATTGGTACTATCGATTGGAATCGATTGGGTTCTAGTCCTTCTTTATGTGTTATCCCCGTTACTTACTGAGGGGTTAGCAAGCACCTGCCCATGTTTCTTTTCAGCTAAAAAGGGTTTAATTTTATAATACAATCAAAATCATC
This sequence comes from Phocides pigmalion okeechobee, assembly GCA_018251015.1. Lineage (NCBI taxonomy): Eukaryota > Metazoa > Arthropoda > Insecta > Lepidoptera > Hesperiidae > Phocides > Phocides pigmalion. The sequence goes on from DWON01001872.1 coordinate 2,741, forward strand.
TAAAATATTGTGTTGTTGGTATTCTCATATGAATGTCGCCCAAAAAGTTACCAAGAGCGTGTCTTGATTAGATAAAGTGAAGGGTTTGTAATCGGAAAAAAAAGATTTTTTCCACATTGTCAAAAATAAACACATATAACATATACAAAGAACAACATACAGCCAAACAAACGATTAGATGGACAGACAGACAGACAGACAGGCAATCAGACGGACGGATGGACAGATGGACAGACGGACAGACGGATAGACAGACAGATAAACAGACACACAAGCAGCCGGACAGGTGGTCAAACGAATAGACTCACAGATAAACAGAAATTATAAGACTTTCTTCTTATGCCATTTAACTCAGGAAACCTAAAAAAATACAAAATTCGTGCATTTTATATCAATATCGTATAACGTGACGTAACGTAAATAACGTAGTAAAAATACGTCAAACAAGCCAGTATCAAGTACGTAGATGCAGTTTAGTGGCGAGCCGGATTACCTGAACGAGTCAGCGTGCCACGAGAACTGTTACTTTGATGTCGCAGTAGGGTTGGAGTGCCATTATCGATAGCGATGTGAAACTAGATAATAAGGACACAGATAATGAGCTCCCACTTATCCGTAACAGTGCGTCAGCGGAGCCATGCAACTTATTTTCACTTCTATACTGAATAATCCGAAGTGAAACTGTAGACATATTCCCAGTTTTTTAGTTTGCATATATAATACTTAGCATGGCTGTCCTGTATTTTACTGTTCTGGCATAAACGAGAGTTAAACCATGATTTACGAAGCTGACCAGGTGCAGATAGACCTTACATTTCTGAGAGCTTTATAGAATACTCTCTTCTATGATTCTTCTCGATTTATCCTTCATGAAAACAAATAATAACGATTTTTAACGCATTTGTACGATATACGTGCCAGGTTCGAACCCAGAACTTCTTGTGTGAGAAATCGAACACTCAAATTGACTATACTGTAATTATTTACAGCAGCAAATATTGTGGTCTATTATTTTAACATTGTGGTCTATGTAATATTTTATATAGATTATTAGACGAAAATTAGATAAAAAATCACTAATGACTTATCGATTTAGAACTTGATGATAGTAATTATAGTTATTCGAAAGAGACTAAATAAAATACATCCATATTAAAATAAATTAAATTAAATTCAAAACGCTGATGTCGTATCATTTACTTTAAGAACTTTGTTGTTCTATTTTTAGTTGTCGTAAAAAATGCATAATTAAGCAACATTTGTGTTCATTTATTATTTTCTTAATTCAACTTCCATCGACACTTTACATCACTAACGACTTGTGTTGGAAAGCCCTTAGCCCAGATGCGGCCCTGTACTTGAGGCCCTCACCGGTGCTCCAGACACCGCCCACCGATGTGACTCCTTACAACCTTAGACGGGTCCCTTTATCCTGGAAATTACCGTGAAAGTACTCCAATGTCCAATAAATGTTGGTCCTATCCGTTGACGGATCTCTTAATCCTGGATGACTCCAGAAATCATGTTAATGCCAACTAAATTAGAACTTTCATGTACACACACTCATTCCTTACTTTATTCTTTACCTCGGTCATTAAGATTTGAATCCTTAAGCAGTTAATCGTCTTTTCAATTTCCTCATTCGGGATAATCCGAGTATTTATAATTTTGAAATCATATGAAAGTAACACATATGGTCTGAAACGTCTGTAGATCTGCTTTTTGAATATAAATGCTTTTTTGAAACACAGATAAGGTATGAGGTTTTGTGTTTCTTATGATGCCTTATCCCCAAAACGAAACACGATTGATGATTGACGTTGAAAAATAAATATGTAAAGAATCTACTTTTAACAAAAATATTTTGATTTGAATTTTGAATGGCCATGACATGATATGGTTGGATTGTAATTAATTTCACACATAACCTTACCATAATTACTAATTTCATACATAAGTAAGAATTTTAACAGCGGCATATCATATTAAAGATATCAGCTTACTTATGCCAGATTAAACAAAGAATTGTAGTAGTGAATGATAAAAATAACGGTAGAAAGGTACATTACTGATGAAAAGAAGCAGAGATATGTACAGAATTTTTGAAATATTTATCACAATGCGCATAGAATCAATATTTGGTTCATATAGTCAATTTACCTAGTTCGATTTCTTAACATATTTTTTTGTAAAATACCTAAGCATTTTCTACATTTCAACAGTAACACTAACAAAGAGATGTTCAGAATAGTAAAAAAGTTCCATCATTGTTTTTCGCAACATTTTCGTCACAAAGTTTGTGCGTTGTAAAAAAACATTTATTCCATCGTACCGCAGCACTTAGCGGAGTTCTAAGACTTCTCAAGTATCATGGCAAGAAGTGGGAAAGGACTTGCTCCTGCCTCATTGTTGCCTTTATTTCTTGCCTCGTCACCTCGCTATGCATTCTTGTACTTGTTTTTATTTTGTCTTGCAAATCCTAACATAGTAACACAATGCATCAGAAAAAATGTAAGGAAAGTTGTTATGATGTTGACATGGCGCGTTGCCAAGACCGTGAAATATTTTTGTCTTTATCTTAAGCTTTTAGTGCTATATGTTACAATCATTTGTTATGAAATTCGTTTTTCTCTTTTCATTGTTATGATTCAATTTTTATTGTAGTTAAAAAAAATATGTTTTCTACACACAGGATTTTCTGTAGAATGAAAGCCACGAATACACGCAAAAACAAGTACACAAATTCTCAAATCCGGAATGAAAGTCTAAATTCATATTTTGAATTCCCTTTCTTGTTAAGGATCAAATCTGACCGGCCAGACCTGGCAGACTAATATTTTTACCACTACGCTACGCAAGTCGAAACTCCCTTATTGATCCTTTGGAACGTAAATATAGTAATTTGTTTATTGTAATAAATAAGATGATAAACACGACAATAATAAATTTATTACAAAATACGAATAAATTCAGAGGCACGTGTTTAAGATCTGGAACCAGGAATAGTAGATAGAGCAGGAAGCTGAAATTCAACCTATTTACTTTGCTGGCACCGGCATTTAAAGATATATAGACCAAACGACCATTCAGACCTGATATTATAGTATCTTCAGCCCATGGCCATCCTCATCCAACTTTAAGCAGGACTGGAGTCCTTACTCATCCGTAAACGGTATGCTACTTCTGAGGACTTAGAGAGTCCTCTCAATCTTTAATCGTTGTATGTACCCACTTTAGTAAAGCAATACTCTTCGCTTCACCTAATAATGTAAATACTAAAAGTACTCACCCGTTTGTTGTCCCGAAACTTCAACCAGCCGCTAATGACACTATTATCCAAATCACAGGCTTCTTCTTCCTCTCCTTCTCCTCGTCTCATCGGCAACGGAGACCCTCCAGGGCTGTCTATCTCCCGCCTTCGCATAACCGGCGTGCATTGTTGAGAGAGTCTCCCTTCGTTTACCGCATCGCTCCTTCTCCCAAGAACGGGAGTAGCATGAGCCGAGACACCTCCGAGAAGACCGCGTCTTGCTAAAAATGGACTTTCCCAAACCGGTCTTTTGGTAGTCTTGCATTCTGAATGAACACACAAAGCGTCGAAATTTGCCAATTCTACTGACACCCTGGTCTGGAGACCACTTGGATGCGTAGTGAGGATTGTCTGCTTAGCGATGCTGCAGCCATGACGATGCAGTTCATCTCGTCTCTCCATTTTGTTAAACCATTAACTGGTCATGCAATTTTGCGACTCCATGAATCGTTATCTACTACCCGCATCTGAAAATAAAGAAACAATTATATTCTATCATGTAATAAAACTGTAACTGATCGCTGTCTGTACATGGAATATATAAAAAAAAAACTATTATTAGGAGCCATACTAATAGTTGCTACAAAATTTGTCTGTGCATTCTGCCGATTCTGAAATTCGTATAAATTTCGCATAGTGGACAGTCATTGCCATAAGTTTCATTTAAGATTTCACGCTCGTTTTATTTCAATAGGTCTGGAAAAAACCAAAAATTTAGGCCCAAATGAACAAAGTCGCGAGAAACAGCTAGTCTTCGAATAAAACACGATTTAATTAGCATTAAACTTAAGTCTTAAATATGTAAGTGGAGCAGAAACTAAATTCTTGAATACTTTAAGTTAATCTATCGGATTATTCACAAAGTTGTAATCCAATGTAGAACTTTGGTCCCAAAACGAGCGTTTATTTCACTTCAACGTTTATTTTAAGAACGATAAACTGGGCCTTGTTTAAATTGAGAACCAGAATAGACATTTTCTGGTCCACGGTCAATGTAAATTGTGAGACTACCCGTGTGATGCTGCGATAGAAATACCGACGTGGCACACTGAAGGCTCCGGGTTCGATTACCAGCCAGATAAACGTATTAAAAAACAGTTTAAATAAGCGGTCTGGGTGTTTATTTTATCGTCTTTTTATACGTGTAAGTCGCTCACGATATAAATAATTCCATCGTGAGTTGATCCGTCTTGACTTCTTTTTTATGTGAGAAAAGTAACAAACGATCATGCAAACCACCTAATGTTAAATAGTCGCAGCCCATAAATATCTACATATTACCGCATCACGACTAAAATCCTATCTGAGCTCAAACGTACATAGGTACGTTGCTACTCTTGAGGCCTAAGATGGTCACCTCGTTTCAAAGTATAGCCAGCAACCGCACTTCTCCAACCGAAATACAAGTAATGCTTTACGACGAATTATGAGGGCGGCGGTGGTACCTCCCCGGTCGAACTATAGTTCTCCCACCTTTATCATTTTGTGATCATTAATTTTGTAATTTAACATTTTCTCATCTCTGTGTGCTCGTGACTAACTCATACAATATACCTAAAGCTAATTGTGACGTTCGTTTTGTTTGTTAATCATAAAATAATATCGAAGCTTTAATATTCTAGCCTATATTTCTTATAAATAAGTCCAATACATTGGATGTTCAATATTCTCCCAACCACAACTCAATAAGGCGCAATAATTTAATTAACTGGAACAGAGCCATTTTATTTGCAATTAGAAGCTGAAAGACTACATCAGTACAATCCGGATGCTCTTTCAGTAGTCTCGAGAATCGAGAATCGAGAATCCATTAAATTGTCTGTTTTATTTCCGAACGGTTTATATTATAATATTCCGTTATAAATTGCAGGTTATTCCTTATGGCTGTAGTGTTAACGGTTGTCGTTAGCCCCTGTGACTAGACGTGGTGAATAAACGTCTTAGCGTTACGACTATATCTTTTTTATATTTTTATTAACTAAGTATTAAATTTGTTGTCAGGTATATAAGAAAATAATAAAAAAAAATTAAATTTTATAAAAAAAATGTGTACAAGAATAATTACAATTTAGCAAAAATAACTTTTAAAGGTGGTAGAGCCGTTAGAGTTCACCTGGGGCGGCATCACAACCACCCTCATAACCCGTCGTAAAGCAACATGTTCTTCATGTATAGTGTTTCGGTTGGGGAGGTGTGGTTGCCGGATACATTATTGGAGGCGACCATCTTAGTCCTCAAGAGTAGGAACGCATCCGCGTCCATCCTTAAATAGAACTTCTGTTCTATTTGAGATTGGACGTGGTTGTCCATGGGCTGCAGTGACCACTTAACATCATGTGGCCTGCATGCCCGTTTCTTACTCTTTCACAAAAAAAAACACTTACCCTGCGGCGCGGTTATATATGATCGGGTCAGTATTGCGGACCTAAACTAGACCTTATTTGATTATACCAAAAATACGCCGACAAATTACTAAAATATTTTATTTCTTAGCATCTGTGTATCATCTACGAATACAGACGTAATTTTCGCTCCCAGTCTTGTAGCGCCGACGTAAAAACGGCACGTGTTCGCCCGTAATCCATACAAATGTGTCGGTACAACACAGGTGTGTAGCCGCAAGCGTCGTGCCCAGAATTACACAGCAGTGTCGTAGCAGGGAAAGTGTTAATATGTTATTTATTGTTTAAAATAACTAATTATTGTATATTTGTAAGTAATTTAATCATAAGTATAGTAATTTATGTTAAATAAGATTTAATTGTATTTCTGTTAAGGAACTGCGTAATAGTATTTAGATACTTGTCTATAAAATAAATATATCTACAATACATTGTAATTGTTTTAATTCCAACCTGTAAAGTGGGTACATTACGAATGAAGCGACTACCTTAGTCCTAAGCAATAACAAGGTATGAACTAAAAAATAAAATAAAATAATACTTTATTCACGGTAAAGGTGACACAGTATACAATTTTTTTTAAACTAAAAACAAACTTACACTCAAAAATAATGACAATGACAAAAAAAGAAAAACACAATCGATTAAGAAAATAACAATAATAGTAATAAGGAGAAACTGGGATAAGATCGGTCCTGTTTGAGGTAATACGTGGATGTCCTGGGACAAAACTGACTGCGACGCTTATCTTGTCCTGGCTCGATGTAATATACATAGAGCCAGGATTACGGTAGGCAGACTAAACTGAAGCTCTTTTATGTAGACTGGAGATGCGGCAAGAATTCACACAAATATTCATTTTTTTTGACATAGCTACTTTAAAACAAAAGGGCCACAAATCAAAAATATTCAAAATCCTTTTTATTGTAAAAATTCAAATTTTATCGGTCACATATCCGAATCAACCATTAAAAGCAGAATAAAAATATCTTTCTAACAGTGTATAACACCTATTTATCAGTTTTAAAATTACAGAGCAACTATACAAGAACTGATTTTGAAAGTTTAATTGGCTCTCCTGTAAAATTAGGTCTATTCGCGTTGTGGTCCTTTTGTTTTGAAGTAGTGATATGTATAAATAATATTGTTAACAGGGATGTCATCAAAATGACATCCGTCGCGGGTCAAACTACCCACACTAATTTACTACTACTAAGTATATTTACTACTACTAAGTATATTTTTCTCTTCAGGCGAATAACCATATGTTCTGTTTACGTATTATGAGTTGTCTACTAATGAGGAGCCATGAGTGTAGAAACGTTGATACAGTAGCTGAAGATTTATTTAGCCTTTAATTGTGTGCATGCTTATAAATATAGGATGCAGTTTAACCATATGAAGCTATTTAATTTAACAGAACAGATACTATTTATTATATTTCATGGTAATTACGTATACTCTGATGTTTATGGGTATGGTACTTTTAATTTATTAAACAGAAATAAAGATATTGGTAGCACAGATTTTATATTTTAACAACAGCTTTACCGATATTTTCCCCAGTAAGTATTTCAACGAAAGCATCAAAAATATTATTAAAACCTTCTGTCACGTGACACCTTATCTTCAAATCGCCGCTCTTGATCCATTTTATGATATCTGCAAAGGCTTCTGACCAGCGGTCAATCCACTTCGATACTAGAAAACCTTCCATCTTCAACTGTTTAAAAATTAAAGTAGGTTGTATTATACTTGCTTTTGGTAGATTACCGAGTTCATTATAAGCACTTATACTGCCGCATACAGACACACGACCGAAGTCGTTCATGTGGTTCAAAATGATGCTACTTATTTCTCCACCCACGTTGTCAAAATAACAGTCTACACCATTCGGTGCGGCTTCTTTAAGTGCTTCATTAATGTCCGCAGTCTTGTAGTTGATAGCCTTATCAAATCCTAATTCTTTCTCCAACCATTCCACCTTGCCGTCGGAACCAGTGAAGCCTATGACTGTGCAACCCTTGATTTTTGCAATTTGCCCCACTAAAGAACCAACGGCCCCCGCCGCAGTTGTCACGACCACTGTCTCACCAGGTTTTGGCTTGCAAATTTCCAAAAAACCAAAGTAGGCGGTCGCTCCCACCATGCCGACTGCTGCTAACCCCAATTCTATCGGAAGTCCAGCCATATCTGGTAATCTGTATAAAATGAAATTTGGATCATTTGATTCCGCCATAATGCTGTAGTCACACCATCCCTTATGAGACATTACTCGGCTTCCAACCGGATATTTCGGATTCTTTGATTCCTCCACAATTCCTATTTGAAAACCAAATTGATCGTAGGGTACATTAAATCTCGAGTGGTATGCACGTAAATACGGGTCCACGCTTACCCACTCGGCCTTTACTTTTATCTCCCCATCTTTAAGAGGCTCTAATTCATATTGTACTATTTCGAAATCTTCGCGTTTTGGTAATCCTTGGAAATTCCTCTTAACAATATACTTCCGGGCTTGTAACATTTTTTTATTTCTGAAAATAAACAATAAAACGTGTGTAAATCAGTTTTCTTTTTTTGACATTTCATTAACACTTGGATAGATCACGATAAGAAAATAAGTTGAAAACCTGTAGCTGTAAGAAACGATAAAGTCATCTTAACAATATCTATTTATATTTATATCACCAGAATATTTAACATCCACATGGAAAAAAATAATCTGTGATCGCTATAATGAAGAATTTATTGTTTTATTTGTATTCTAAATATAAATACTTGATCTTGCCAAAAATACCCAACCAAAACATACCAAAATACCAATCAAAAAATACCTAAACAATACCAACCAAAAAACTCCAAATCGATACCTTACCGTTAAAACACTTACAATTAGTCACAGTAACAAATGTATGATGTACACAGCAGCTTCAACTTACTTCACTAAACACAGCAATTACTTATAGTTTCAGTGTGATTGTAGAATGAACTGGTCACAAACGAACCGTATTGCTTATTGATGATAACTGATAATACCAAGATCTGCACTACGGGACATTGCCAATCTGTCTCTAAAGCGATTATCCAATAATGTTGCTGTAACCAACAAACGACAAATATCCGGCGGGCATTCAAAATAACCAATAAAAGTAGTTGCAACTACCACTTAAGTATGTTCATTAGTGTAATATCCACAAAATAACCTTCGGGAAACCTATTCATTAAATTAGTAATACTTAATTAGCTAAAAGTATATAACATTTAGAAACACAAAATTAATTGTTTTTTTCTTTTAATATAAATGTAAATTAAAGACGTGTATGGGTTGACTAGATTAAAAAAAATATATAGCTACCCTAAACAGCTTAACAAATGTTTTATTTATTCAGTAGATAGATACGCCAGTAGATTAACACTTTCCCTGCGGCGTTCAACATTGCTAATCTTCAGAACATAAGAAAGTTACAATTGATAAATATAAACTTGTTCATATTCAGGTATTTAATAAAAATGTTTATAAATTTTATGGAACATATAATTATTATTATTAAATTTACCGCGGCTACTTTTATTTTGTTGAGCTCGCATGGCGAACGCATTCATAATATTACTAACGAACTTTTTCCCGCTACGCTCCTATAGGATCATAAACAGACAGACTGGGTTAGTAGGGTTTACAACGCTTGAAATCGTTAAAATATTATCAGTACCGTAGATAAATATAATAATTGACACACAGCGTCATACTATATCAAAGAATTGGTAAAATAGCAAACCGGCGTAAATCATAAATATTAAGAACGCTGATGTACACAAGGCGACAAAAACATTCACCGTCTAGTTTTCGACGAAGACAGACGTGTTTACTACGTTAGTACCTGTTATTCAATTGTCGGAGTCATTTACACGCACATAATACACAAGTAAGTAATGTTAAATTGTCCTGATGCCTTGATAAGTGCTAATTAATACTTATTATGGTGTTTTGTAGGCAAGTACGATAATCGGTATTCGTATATACGATACAATACGATAATTGTATTCAAAAATTTACGTCAAAACTATATTTATAGTCTACGTAATATATGATGAACATTACGTAACAAACAATATTTTAAGAAAAAATAATTTGAGCATAAATGTTATATTGCCATAACCAAAATATTAAAATCCTACTAAATTAAAAGTGACCTTTTTAACATATCGTTTACTCATTAAAATAATATCTAAATATTTTTGATGTCTTGACATACAAGTAAGACAATAACAAATTTGCCGAGACTCCGTCTCTATTTACATAGTAAATGTCAATGTTCCCTGCAGGAGTACGTTTATAAGACCTTTATAAGACCTTTACAACGTTTTCTATTTAAAAAAAAGCTAACATGGGACAACTGTCATTTTAACTGACTTATATTAATAATAGCATTTTTTTTTTCACAAATAGTAATATTGCGAAAGATAATAAGTACATCGACAGATTTTAAGTTTTATTTGTTAAAATTACACGTAATATATCCTTATTATTAATATTAAAAGGAAAAGTAACAGTCGGTATGATTTTTATAGGTAAGCGTCATTATGTTAATTTGCCGTATTTCTCACAGATAAAATCATTGATAAAGTTTTTTCACTGCCCCAAAATTAGATAAACAAAATATCTGAACGATTGTCGGAATTCGGTTTAATCAACAATATTAATTACAATTCTAAAAAGATAATCGAAATCGATATTAAACATTATGTATCTATAAAATTTCTTATCTTAATATTATATAAATAATAATTTAGATAATAAACTAAATCAAACTTATTCCCGTACTTATTTCAACTGAAAAAGGTACATATAACTATTATATGTATGAATACATGGTGTTTGAACAGGAAAGGAAACCTCCACAGTACAAGGATAATTGCATTGTCGTGCAGCATGTTTGCAATATGTAGTATAAAGTTAGTTAACAATTTAAAAAACATACTTATGTGATAAGCTGACTTTAGCAGATAAATATTAACAGATAAAAAGTTGGAGTAAAGGTTGACCTAATCTGATATCGTACGAAGACGGAAAGCCAGACTGGCCAATTTTGTGTTGCACTCGCACACCGAGGATCCGTAAAGTACCGCAAAAATAAAATAAAAAACATAAAATAAATTTTAACACTTTGGCTGCGGCGCTCATATATTAGATCAGGTCAGCTTTGCGGGAGGCGGCACTAAATTGGAGCTTATTTTTCTAAACTAAAACTTACTGACAACTTACTGAAATATAGTATTTTTAGCATCTGTCTATCATCTTCCAATACACAGACGTAAAGTAGTCTTGTACCACCGACGTGAACACAGCATTTTTGTTCGCCCGATGTCCATATAGATTTGTACATACAACACAAGTGTGTTTAAACCACAAGCGCGTAACCACGCTATACTCTGCAATGTTCTTCGCCACAGAGGAAGTGTTCAGTAAAGCGTAGACCTTCGAGTTGCGATGCCCGACGAATCGCAAAACGTAGGCGGTAGCCCTCCTCGTCATGGGTATATGTATTCGACATTTAGGAATAAGTATTTCACTTAGGGACATAGCATCACACCGGCGGCCTGAGGTTTGTGGTGAAAATTCAACCCTATTTGGAGTTTATAACAAATTTCCAAATATGACTATGATCAATCAACATCATATGAACTGCATGTTTTTACTTATTTCTAATTGATAATAAAAAGTATTGTCGATATATTAAGTTTTTCAATCTGTTTTAGTACGTCTCATTTTTTAATATGAAATATAACTAACCTACGACAAAAATGTATTAGCTCTAGGGACTGACTAAATAATAATGTGAAATATTCAATAAACCAAAAAAAATTAGTAATATATGTAAATAACTAAATTGTACGAGTGTCTACCTATTTCAAGAACTTGTCTTTGCTTTTTTCAGATATCAATCAGAATCATGGTTAAGGCGAGAAAGTACGTTGTAAAGAGACATTTTCAAGGTGTACCGAAGAGAGATGACTACGAGTTAGTAGAGTATGAACTACCACCTCTACAAGATGGTGAAATACTTGTAAAAGCCGAATGGATCAGTGTTGATCCGTATCTTCGTGCATACAACTCCAGCGTTCCAGTCCCTTATGATCAATTCAGTTTCCAAGTCGGTGTAGTGAAAGATTCTAAAGATCCCAAGTTCCCGATTGGTTCGAGGTTAGTCTCTCACAAAGGATGGAGCGACTATACTATCGTCAAGGATGAAGTGATGCCTAATCCGGCAGAGAGTATATATAAGTTGCCTGATTTAAAGGGTCTCTCACCGTCTTTGGGTGTTGGCGCGATAGGAATGCCTGGAGTAACTGCCTATTTCGGATTCCTTGATATTTGCCAACCCAAAGCCGGTGAAACAGTCGTGGTGTCGGGTGCTGCTGGGGCCGTAGGATCTTTAGTTGGACAAATAGCAAAGATTAAAGGCTGCAAGGTTATCGGTTTCGCTGGCTCGGATGATAAAGTAAAGTGGCTTGAAGAGGAATTGGGATTCGACAAAGGAATAAACTATAAAACTGGAGATGTAACCAAGGCTCTGAAAGAAGCCGCGCCAAATGGCATTGACTGTTACTTTGACAACGTTGGTGGAGAACTAAGCAGTATCATTATCAACCAAATGAACCTGAGGGGTCGGGTCTCGGTATGTGGAAGTATTAGCTCATACAATGAAGATCCGAGTAAATTGCCAAAGGCGACGATTTTACAACCGGCACTTATATTCAAACGGCTGAAGATCCAAGGATTCTTAATTTGGGACTACAAGTCCCAATGGGATGAGGGATTTGTAAAACTCGTGGAATGGGTAAAAACTGGTCAATTGAAAACAAGAGAACACGTCACCGAGGGCTTTGATAATCTGTTTGACGCGTTCATTGGAATGCTTGCCGGAGAAAATTACGGCAAAGCTGTTGTTAAAGTATAGTGTGTACGTACACAAATGTCATATTTATTTATACATATACAAAGGTTATACTGATTTGTAATAAAGAAATGCTTTAAAACAACCTTGTTTGTTTTATTCAATTCAATTACATTTATAAATATCGTAGGTAGACTATTAAGTTAACATATGTTATAACTAGATCTACTCATATAAATCAAATATCTATTTATATATCTCGTACCCATAAGAAGGCTTTAGGTTAATGTTTCCTACTAAATATTTGCATTCAAGAAGAACGTGTTTGCTTTTCTCTCAAGAATTTTGTTAAAATATTATAAGGTTTAAGAACATCACATTCTATTTTAGAATAAGTACCTAATAGTAATATGATAGTTATTCTATGAAACATACGTTTAGCATGTCAATATTGGTAAAGATAGAAAAATGTTAACCATTTTCTTTGAATAAAATGCTTATTATACCTGATATAGGATTTTCTATTGTAAGGACAACAAGTATAAAGGATGTTTATTTGATGTTAAGTCATAGCTGCACGCTTACTACTTCAAACAAAATCGAGATCCTTTTTGAGATGATAAGTTTCTGCTCCTGCGGACCTGTTAATGATCCTACTTTTGAGAACGATGGTCATTACTCTTGTAAATAGTAATAAGGAATAAGGCTTATAAGGTATAACTAGTAGGTATAATTCAGTTGATTAATGGGCTGCAAGTATTGTTAAAACTTTTCATGGAAATTGTTCCGAGTTTAGGCGTATCTTACCTGCTTGACGATCTGCTTGGCGCAACGTGTATCATACGAATTTGTATCGCTGAGATTTCTGGATTCAATCCCCAGTTATGCCGACTTTCCAATGACTAATTTTAAATTTGTCTCCTAGGCTTACATTATGTAAACAAAAGAGAAAACATTACGTTTCTAACGTTTACATTCTTGTTTTAAAGATAATGAACTAATACGGCAATATTAGAATAGTAATTATAAATAAATTAAGTCTAATTCAAATTTTGCAATATGTATATATTTTGACTTCATTTGGTAATACATTAATAATAATAAAAAACAAAGTTTATGGCAGAAAATTTAAATGTGATAATGGTAACACAATCAGGGGCTTTAGGACTGAGTGTGATGTGTGTACCTGTATTTAATTTTATATGCTTTCATGTTATCAATGACACACTTTACGTTATGTATAAATTAGTTGATCTAAATGCTTTTCTAAACACACCGTTCTAAATTAAACAGCCCAATCTTTAAAATTCAGATAACATGCCACATGCCTGGGAGTCAAGATCAGTAACTTGTAAACGAAGAGGCTAGGTATATTTAACCGTAGGTACTTATTCAAGCTACCAAAATCACCTAATTTATTCATTAACAAATATTAAGAAAGTAAAGACTAAACTTAATTGCTTCATATCAAATTAATGGTGAAATTATAAACAGTAATATTTACTAATTGGTTTAATTCTAAAGTTATCATTTTACGGTTATCATATTGGGTTATCGTATAAAAATACTTTAAATTGGTTTTAAAGTTATCTGTACCATTTATAAACACGGATCAGAGACAGTGATAGGGTCTGAATTAATCTTATTGTAAACTCTAGCTCAACTATGAATAAACAACTGTCCAAAACATAGCCCATTGGCTAGTGAACCCTGACCTTCAGAAACCGGATTATAGTCATGATATTACTCAGCCAAGCCAATTAGAAGTCTGTCAATGTTATTGGCATTAAATTTATTATTTTTCTTCTTTTTCTACCGTGTTAATTAATTTCAGATGTGTTAGATGAAAAATTAAATATATTTTTGCCTACTTACACAAAAATAAATACTTCAGTTAATGTTGAATTGGATTTTTTCAATAAGAGATTGTTTTTAGAGACGTAAAGGGAACGTCACGTTTGGTTATTTATCGAAGGCACAGAATTATCGATAATATCTTTAGGTCATTAGTGTTAGCAATGTTATCGCCAATAATATCGATAGTGTAAAATTTTGATAACTATTGACCGTCATTATAGTAATAAATAATATTATAGTAAATATAACAATTGGCATTATTCGATAGATAGGTACCATTTATTTTAGTTAGAACTTCGAACCCATACTATCGATAGCCCTATCAATAGTTAAGAAATGATATCCTCAACGACATGGAGATTTTATTCTATCGATTTATTATCTCATATGAAGAGATAAAACAATTTTATTTTATATTTCTTAGCGCAATTCTTGTCAAAATCAATCCAGTCGTGAGCATTTACGATTATTCCCTGCAGACTAATATAATAAAATAAAGGCAGACACCACCTTGACTAAAATGGCATTTAATGATCACTTTCGATACTACTACTAACCTACTACTTGACGATGACTGTACAAAAAATCTTGCATGTTGTAATTGTAAAGATTTTTTATTAATCCAAGACCGAATGAAACATCAATTTGGAGATAAAGTTTCCACGGTTTTGCACACAATAATCATCGTCCACGCAGGTAAAACGTGGCGTTAGATAAATGTAATTCATATCTATAAATTATCATAAGTAGGTATACTTCCACATATTTATACTCGTAGAAAAATATTATTATAATTAGTGACGAAACGGTCGCCGCGTAAGCAACATGGTTAAGGCACGCAAATACGTTGTAAAGAAGACCTTTAAAGGCATGCCCAAGCGGGATGACTTTGAAATCGTCGAATACGAGTTGCCTCCTATCGGAAACGGTGAACTGCTTGTCAAGACCGAATGGGTGAGCGTGGATCCTTACCTGCGTGCCTACAATCCAAGATTCCCTGCACCTTACGACCAGTTCGGTTTTCAAGTGGGTGTAGTTCAAGACTCTAAGGACCCGAGATATCCTGTTGGCACCAAGGTAGTGTCTCACAAAGGCTGGTGTGATTACTACGTGGCTAAACGTGAAGGTGACGGTTTCGGTGACGCTCAAATCTACAAATTGCCGGATTTAAAAGGGTTGTCGCAGTCTCTCGGTGTCGGTGCTGTGGGCATGCCGGGAGCCACAGCTTACTTCGGCTTATTGGAACTCTGCAAACCGAAAGAAGGTGAGACAGTTGTAGTGACGGGAGCAGCTGGTGCCGTCGGCTCATTAGTTGGACAAATAGCTAAGATCAAGGGCTGCAAAGTAATCGGTTTCGCGGGTTCGGACGACAAGGTGCAATGGCTGGAAAAGGAACTTGGTTTCGACAAGGTATTTAATTACAAGTCTGTCGATATAAATAAAGCCTTGAAGGAAGCTGCTCCAAACGGCGTTGACTGCTACTTCGATAACGTTGGCGGAGAGATCAGCAGCATTATTATTAGCAACATCAATACGTATGGACGTGTAGCTGTTTGTGGGAGTATCAGCTCTTATAATGACGATAGCTTGGAAAGGCCCAAAGCAAGTATCTTGCAGCCATATCTTGTCGGTAATGAAATAAGAATGGAAGGCTTTCTCGTAACGAGGTGGAGGGACCGTTGGCCGGAAGCCTTTGCTGATCTTACCAAATGGATTTTGAGTGGAAAATTGGTAGTAAGAGAACACGTCACCGAAGGGTTCGATAAAATTTTCGACGCGTTCGTTGGAATGTTGGCTGGTGAGAACAGTGGAAAAGCAGTTGTAAAAATTTCATAGGTATATGTCAAAAATTAATTAAGAACAGGTAATACATATTATGTATTTTAATTGTCTCTTTTTGTTGTAACAGTTGATATTTTTCTAGTGTTGTGTAATAAAAACAAAGTGTGGACGTACTTTTTTTCTTTTTTACTTACTCTATTGTATCATTATCATGATTAATTAAAATCAGCTGGGTGTGTATGTAAACGTAAATCAAAATAAAAAACTATATTTCAAAAACTCACTTTATTCCTTTAATTTTAAATAACATTTTCTACTCGATCGCTCTCACTTTTACGATCACGTTACCATTTGAATTACAAACCGAGCGTATAATGAAAATCGATAGTAATTTATAAAGAAAAATATAACTTCAACTAGCGATCAACAATCATATTAACAATTTTAAAAGGCAATACAATGTTACTTAATATTAACATATAATAACTTACCCATGTGTTTGGACCAAATAACATATACAGAACATACCATGTTAACTTTTACTATTTGTAATTTTGACCCTTTTTTTAACTTAAAATATTAACAATGATTCATTTTTAAAAAAAGGTCCGAATAGTGCAGCGTTTTTTTTTCGGCTTTTTTTCCTTTCAATCTTAGGCAATAGTGCACTCAAAACGTACCAACTAATATTACATTGCAACTTTGATATTCATTTGGTGTATGTAGATATCTTTATAATGAAGTTGAATATTTGAATTTAAATTGAATAAGACCATTTTCGTTCTAGTGGTGCTGTCTTAGGGAGCGAAGGTTTCAATCTAATACATCCGCAGTAATCTTTTTAAGTTTTATTTACTACCTACTATTGCGTTACTACCAAACGCAATCACGACCACACATCTTTAGGAAAGGTCTACTTAATTGTTGATGAATGGATTACTATAAACACCTAAAAACTTAACAGTTATAATTAACATAGACATACTTTAATTATCAATTAATGTTAAGAAAGGATAATAACTAAAACCTTAGTATTGTGTCAAGCCATAATTAATATAATATAAAAATACAATACCTAAAATCGTGGAATAATAAGTAGGCCACCTAAGTCTAAACAATATTACCGACCTCTCAAAGAAAAAGTTGAATCTATATATACCTCTCAAACTTACCCTATTTTAAGTCATTCTCATAGCAGACTTGGTTGATTGTCGAATGATTGATATGAAAGACCATTAAGTGGATTAATGCTGGCATTTTAAGGTCAAATAAAGTAACAAAAACAACAAAATATGAATGCACGTTTTTTATGTAAGAAGAGTAGCAAACGAGCATGGAAACCACCAGATGTACAACCACAAACACGACTGGAATCCTATCTGAGCTCGAACTTAAATACGTTACTACTCCTGAGGACTAAGATGGTGGCCTCGCTTCAGTGTAGTCGGCAACCGCTCCTCTCCAACCGAAACACAAGCAATGCTTTACGGCGGATTATGAGGGCGGCGGTGGTGCCTCCCCGGTCGAACTGTAGTTCTCCCACCATACATGTTTATAAATGATCCCAACTCGTTTTTATATTGATGCACAATTTTAAACGCAGTGTGAGTATGGCATTACAATGTAAATTAAAGTAATTTACCACAGTAAATAGTACCCATTATCTTACACCTACAGTTGTATGGCCTTGTTTTAACACCGATTATATTAAGGACAAATCAATTTAAATTTATAAAAGACAGTCTAATTACACATATTGTACTTTGATCCTTAAGGTAAATGCACATGTTTTTTACAGACCTTTATAAGGCTACGCCTGTAAAAGGAGTTCAAATGTTAGCCTTGCTTTTTAGAATTCCGTGCATTAAAATAAACCTAAAAAATAAATGTTTGTTTGTCTGTGTGTCAAAACCCCTTTTTCTCAGGAATGCGTGCAGATATAATTAGATTAGATCTGCAATCAATTGAAGCTGTTAAAAAATCAATCTTCTAGATCAACAATACAATCAGTTAATTGAAATAAAATATATGACCATTTATGCCGCATAAGTTAACACTCGCAAAGGGATTATAAATACCTGTTAACTTAGAACCAATTTTACAAAACTTATAGCACAAGTTAAGAGGTATTTCCGTAAACCGTAAATTTATTATCATATTTTTTGCGATTATAAGCTTGCGTAGAACCCTTAGTGCACAAATCAGACTCGCACTGTCTTTTTTCATAGACACGGTTCACGAATACGCTTTTATGCACCAGTATTCTAATAAAAAATGTTTGCGATTATTCTAATACGTTTTGATAAGGATATAGAATAGAATTGAGATAACACGTCATTACACGATTAAGCTTAGTCATTATACCCAACATTTTCGTCAATATCACAATACTTAACGACTCCGCACGTAAATTATCGTATAGTTTAGATTTTAATTTTATCAATATTGTATGAGTGATGAAATTGTACTTTCTTGAATTTTCATAAATTAATATCAGGCCTTTTGGCGTCCCTGACCGCTATGCTGGACGTTGCGAGTTCCATGGTCTTCCTTAAAAAAAAAATTGAAATTCACCTGTATTTATTATGTACGGGTTTCAAATTATCTTTATAATTTTTTTTTTGCCTATATAATAGTAATAAACGATTCCACATGTCATTTATCGCGTTTAGATTGTTAGATTTTGTTTTTTATCAAGATATATTTGTATGACTAATGATGTACTTTTACCATACTTCACGAATTCATATTACACGTATTGTCAACCAGGCCTTTTAGTGACCCTGACCACTAAGCAGGACGTTGCGGGTTCGATGTCCAACCTTGAAAAGTTAAGTAGTCACAGCCAATAGTCATCTACGTACAACCATAAATACGACCAAAATCGTATCTGAGCTCGAACGTGGCTATTCCTGTGAACTAAGGTGGTCGCCTCGTTTCAAAGTGTAGCCGGCAACCGCACCTCTCCAACCGAAACACAAAGCTTTACGGTGGATTACAAGGGCAGCAGTGGTGTCTCCCCGGTCGAACTATAGTTCTCGCACTAAGACTAATAATCATAATACACATTCGGCCTATTTTGGGATTAGGTGGTCGTGCATGAGTTGTAAACAGATATTTATTTAATCATGACCGAGTGGTTTCGTTAAAAGCAATCAAATAATCTGCTTACACATAAGACTACAATAAGCTTACACATAGATGAATTAATACAATGATTACTTCGTATTATGCTTTAAATACAATGAATCAGTGAAAAAAGAATGCCAGATTCGATTGCTAATGAGTTCTGATTATCTCTGAGTGAATTTAATGAATTTAATATGAAATATAAAAAAAGTAATATAATCACAAAATAATAATTTTAAATTATTCTCTACATACGTAAGTAGTAACTTAAATTGTTACGTAAAGAACTTTCTAGACGCTAAATAACAAATTTCTTTTTATGTTTACTATTGTTCATACATACTTATTTTAACACTAATATATAAAGTACCTACATTACAGTTATTTTTAAAATACAAAACTTGACAGGTGGTAGAACTGGAGCTAGACCGGGAAGGTACCAAGGTACCACTTTTTTTATTATTAAAGTAAGAAAAGGGCATGCAGGCCACCCGATGTTAAGTGGTCAC
>DWON01001873.1:0-22628 GCA_018251015.1 Phocides pigmalion okeechobee
CCAACCGAAACACAAATAATGCTTTCCGGCGGATTATTAGGGTGGCGATGGTACCTCCCCAGGCGAGCTCTAACGGCTCTACCATCTTTTATCCTGATGTTAAGTGGTCGCTGCCCATTGATATCCATATCCAATATTAAATAAAACTGAAGTTTTGTCCGGTCGTACTTAAATGCGTTGCTATTCTTGAGAACTAAAACGATCACCTCGCTTGTAAGGTTGGCTGGAAATCAAATGGATTGAACTAGTTTTATAACCGGGAGTCAAAGAGTTCTTTCCTGAATGAATCATATCCTGAAGAGGTTGTCGCTAATGAATATTGCTAACTCTAAAAATAGGTATTTGTGTCTGTTTAACGTGGCGTTACTATTCCTCAGAACGTCTTTGAAACACTTCAAGAAATAACTACTCGTAAAACCAGAATATATTCAAGAGTTCTAACAGTAAGTAACTTTTGTAGTTAACAAGTATAGTAATTCTTAAACTACGGAAATCGTCCAGTTATTATAACTACAGAATATAAAGCTAGTTTTGTTATTTTAGAGCATAAACACAGGTAGGATTTAAAAGAATTAGAGCAGTAGAACTAAGAAGTGGTACGGCATGAAGTATCGAAGGGGATGATAACACAGGTCAATGTATTAGTCCAATAAACTGGATTAGCGCTCTTGTAGTGATTCCTAAAGATGGCGTACAACTTGCTGTTGGAAATGATATGTTAGTTTTGTTATCAAGTATTTCATCAAATACCAGGCACCAATGTTTGGCCAAAGTTTGGCCAAATGTTTGGCAGTATCTGTTATAAATTGGTTGAAATAAAAATTGAGTCTACTCCTAATCGCCATTTTGATTTTGGGGGAATTGGTAACTGCTACCAATGGGCATTCAAAAACTTTAAGTATGACTGTTATTTTCTCTGATATGTTATGAAGAGGACTAAGTTAATAACCTCGCTTCTAAGTGTAGCCGGAAATCACATCATAATTATTGCAAATAATTCCTGTTTTATGGGACGTTAAAGACATTCATAGCGAGCAAAAGTTTTGCCATCAGGTGGAGTGCATGCCAGTTCAACAAACAGAAAAATGCTGGTGAAATGGAATTACATCTTTCCATTAGATTTCAGGTTTACTGCCGAAGTCGAGTCTCTCTTCAATCAAGGGAGAAGGGAAAGGGAAGGCTCCAAGGAAGAGGGAAATTAATTTATTTTCTGATAACAGGGATCCGTTTCGGATCAATGGTTTCTCCCAGTCTTTTTCAGGTCATTAGTCTATCTGGTCTCAAAAATGCCTGTGCATTTGTAGACTTGACGTGGTTGTTAGTCGAGAGTCTTCTGCAATGGTTAAGTACATTCGAGAATAAAATTTCTTGTGTTTCGGTTGGAGAGGTTCGGTTGTCGGCTACACTTTGAAGCGACTCGAGATCTTAGTACTCAGTAGTAACAACGTATCTACGTTAAAACTCAGATAGGATTTCGATCGTGTTTGTGGTTGTACGTGGATGTCTATGGGCTACGACTACCTAATATCAGGTGGTTTGCATGCTCATTTGCTACTCTTCTCACATAAAAAAGGAAGCATTTTTCGAACTTTGAAGTTAAAAAAAAGAACCTACTTTTCAACGGTGGCATAGTCTCCTCTGTCAGCGTGAAGAAGAAAGGTTTTCTCTTCATTGGTGAGAGGCTTCTCAGTGTATTCGTAGAGCTCGACCGTGTTACTCTTTAAAGCTTCCTGGGAGTTACCCAAAAGCTCCTCTCTGGATCCGTGGCTCATTTTTGTCTGAAAAAGTAATAATAAAATAAAATAATTAATTTCAAACCGTAGTAGAAGATTAATTCTCTTGCTTCACGACGGATTATGGTGGCGAAGATGGTACGTCCCGATCAAAATAAAGTTTTACCACATATCAAGTTTTATACTTTTGAATGAGAGCAATTCAAAAGTATGCCGGTGACAAGAGAGCTGGTTCATATTTAGCGCAGAGCTTTGAGATTGCTATTTAACGCGCGAAGGCGGCTTATGTTTTTGGAACCGTGTCCTATGGGCAATGACTACATTTAGATTGATTAGCTTAGAATTTATTATAACTAGTTTTAAGATTTTAATTATTTTAATTATAATGTAAATGGAGTTTCGATTTTTTTCATATATTATATAAGTTATAAATTATTTAAGCAAATCATGTTTTTCAAATTTTTAAAAACATATGACATATAATTATACTCGCTACTTTATTCGTAACCATTCCTTTGTTATAAATCCCGAATATAATTAATAAGAAGTGCAAAATTATGTAATTCAACGTTGACTGTACCTTTTAAAAGTAATTTAGTAAGTAATGCATTAATTACAGTCGGTAAAGGTAAACCAAAATGGATTCATTTGATGTCATAGAAAAAAATAAATTTAATAAGTCTGTTTTTTAAATAATTATGTATTTTATAGAATACATGCGTTAACCCGCGGCTTGGCTGCAAAATATATGTTTAACAGTTTTTCTGCGGCGGACAACACTACTGTGTATTACTGTGGAACGCACTTGCGGCTTGTATACACCTGTGTTGTACGTACAAATCTGTATGGATTACGGGCGAACACAAGTGCCTTGTTTACGTCTATACTACTAGACTGAGGGCGGACATTATTACGTCTGTGTATTCGTAGATACACGGAATGTAAAAAATACGATACGTGAATTGTCGTTCCATTCAGTCTAGAGAATATAGCTCCAGCTTAGTGCCGCTTCCTGTAACACTGACCTGATCTAATACACGAACGCTGCAGTCAAAGTGTTAAATTAATCGTTTATAGTTATAGTTAAGTTAGTTTGGCATTATAGAAAATAAAAAAAAACAGACCAACTCACATTTCCAAAATAACAGCAAGAAAAAGTATTATACATACGCTATAGTATAATGTAGTGATTTAGCATTAGAACTAACCATTTTTTTTCAAAAATATTTTAAAAATCAATAATCAATAGTTTGGGGAGCGAATAAGAAATAATAGAAATTTCTAACATTTTCAGAATTTTCGTTTGTTTCAACTTTTTGTCTGTCCGTTTAAAATCGCATCAAACTAAAAGTACTGAATTGAATTTAAGAGATACACATATTCATATTCCGTAAGGTATTAAGGTTACATTCAGTCATTGTTTCATTAAAATCTATTTTTTCTTTCAAAAGTTATTACCATTTAAAGTCAGAAGTAATAACGGCGTTAACATTTTTATTTGCGAGACGAGAGTATGAAAACCGAGATTGAAGTCGCGTATTAGGGAGGGAGTGTAAAGAGGTCTTGAATGGTAATTCTGCTGGGCTGAGCTTGTAGAAAATATATTTCAAATTAAATATTTCATAGGTATTGTACAAAATGATGAGATCCGTAGATGAATAAAAGTTATATAGATCTCAAAATTTGTAGACTGAAGTGGCAGCGGGCTGGCCACGTCGCTCGAAAGATGAACAACCGATGGGGCAGAAAGGTCCTAAAGTGACGACCATGTCTAGGCAAAAGGAGCACAGGGCGTCCCTCAATCAGGTGAACCGATGACCTGACAGGGATAGCGGGTGACCGCTGGATGCAGACACAGAACCTGTCTGAGTGGCGGCACCTGGGAGAGGCCTATGTCCTGCAGTGGAAGCGTAAAGGCTGATGGATGGATGGATGGTTTTTTATGTAAGAAGAGTAGAAAATTAGCTTGCAAACCACCTGATGTTAAGTCCCAGCCCAGAGACATCTACAACGTGCAATCACAAACACGACCGAAATCCTATCTGAGCTTGAACGTAGATGCGTTGCTACACCTGAGGACTAAGATTTTTGCTTCGCTTCAAAGTTTAGCCGGCAACCGCACTTCTCCGATCGAAACACAAGTAATGCTTTACGGCGGGTAATGAGGGCGGAGGTAGTACCTCCCCGGTCGAACTGTGGTTCTGTTGTTTGTTAGTAAGAAGATTTACGCACAAACATGTTATATACAGTGATGAAAATATCAAATACTTTTTATTGAGTGTAGAGTTTTGTTATGAACTCAGTATAGGGTTGTTCAGTGTGTAGTGTTTTGTTAAATCGCGTTTTGATAAAATTTATTCGTCTGTTTAACGTAGTGAATAAAATCTGAATCTAAGGTTTAATGTGAAGTTTCTGTCTACATTAGATACATTGTTATCGATGTATTGGTTTTTTACTAGTTGATA
The DNA here is from genome assembly GCA_018251015.1 of Phocides pigmalion okeechobee. Lineage (NCBI taxonomy): Eukaryota > Metazoa > Arthropoda > Insecta > Lepidoptera > Hesperiidae > Phocides > Phocides pigmalion. The sequence continues at coordinate 4,199 of DWON01001873.1, forward strand.
CCCGTAAGTTTGTCTGCGTTGTTTATTATATAAGGACCACACCGGTAGCTCTATTTCTGCACAGCAAGAAGATACATCGGTTCGCATAGTGCTTATAAAATCGTAGTTTCTTAAAATAATAATGACTTTATGCTACATGACAATGTTGTGATTATATTTTAGTGTCTTTGTTTAAAGTAAGGTTTTATAAAAGAAATTTCTAACGAACATGCAGTCCACTTGATGGTAAGTGGTCAGATGCGTATGGATGTCCATACCCATGTTTACTACTATAAAGAATAAAAGTCCCAGTTGAAGTCGATAACAGACGCGTCGTTACTGTGTAGGACAAAGTTGGTCGCCTCATTTGTAAATTAGCTGGCAACTACACTTTTCTACCGAAACGCAAGGCAGCTTCACGAAAGAAATGGACGTGGCAGTGGTACCTCCCCAGCCGATCAATATTCTACCATCTTGCCATACTTTATCTTAGAAGTGAAACTAAAAAATATACTTCGAAATCCATTAGTTTTTATCTGATATGCGTACAACGGCCGACCTCCATCATTTTATTTATCTAGACTACTAGATGTGCTCGCGACTTTATTAGTGTTTTGTAAAATGAGAGTAGAGTTAGTTACTTCTCATAACATTAGTTATTTGTCAGTGAAAGTTCTCTCAAAAACGATATTGCATTTCACAGGTTTCAATTATTTTGACACAGAACACTTTAATATTTCCTAAAATAAAAATAGCGCAACGTAATCTTTCCTATCAGCTATTTGCTTGTGAAAGTCCCATAGAAGTCGGTTCAACCGTTTCAGAGATTACCCGGAACAAACAGACAAACATGCAGACAGGAGACAAGCTGAGAGACAGACAGACAGAAAAAAGATAAGGTTTTTGTTATATGTACAGGCAGTCCTCGACTTACGTCGTTTCGAGTTACGTCGAACATTGTTTTGACACTATTACTCAAACAGACGTCAATTGTTTCGATTTCCGGTATAGCAGAATTCACTTGTGGAGAGTAAAATTTATAGAATTGATATAGAGGACAGAGGTGAAAAGTCTGTCTCGACTTACGCCGTTTCGATATACGTCGCGTATTTCGAGAACCTAACATGCTGTAAGTACGAGGACTGTCTGTACTTTAAATCCTTTCACACGCACTCATTAAATGCCATTGATATTACAAACAGACGCTTCAATTCTACATATATGTATGGATTTATTTATAATGAACACATGAAGAGATACATTTGTGAATATCGGAAATACATTTAGATACTTCTGTTATGTGAATGTTACACCATTAAGGCGGCTTTACACTGTTTAGGCAAATACTTGTGTTCACTTTTAGCATATCAGTTTGTTTGGTACGGCATATCGACTGGAAATGCTAAGTTACTCAATGGGTTGTTATTCCGATCGATTTCATCGGCTTTCGCTTTTAGATATGATTTTCGAAATTATTGCAAAGGTTAGGTTTGTCTATTCTACTAAGGTTTTTTGATTCATCCAATTTGATGTAGTAGGTGCAAAATTTTTAGAGTATCTTCAAATTGTAACTATGCTTATCTTATTTTTTTATCTGTACCAATGTTGTTAAATTGTTTTTTATTATCTTTAACTTTTATTTTTTATGTTTGTAAGCAATTAGTTTGAGCTGTGCTAAATTGTTCTTTTTTCCAGTGAATAAATAACTAAAAAAGGCAGAAGACTAAAAGTCCCAAAGATCAACGAAATTTTAAATTAAAATTAAAATAGAAGATGAAAATGTGTTTTTAATTTTTGTTACTTTTATAGCTTTGCTTCATACAGGGTAAAAATAGAATAGCGTGATTTATTAAGTCGTGAAAAGAACCCATAACTTTTATAACCTATTTTTTTTTAATAAAGGAAAATATGTAACGAAAAGTCAATTTGAATGATGATCTAATTATTTTACGATACCCAAAAACGTTAAAGACTTAAACTTAAACTTAAAGACTTAGACTTTAAACTTTTATCTGTACTATTATAAAATTGTAACAACTATGTTTGCAAATTGAAAATGTTTTAGAAACAACTACCTATATCAAATATTTATTGGTTCTTGGTGTATATTTTATCTATTTTTGTGTTTTTTCGCGAATAACGAATAAACTTATTTTCTTAATGGTTTTAAACAAGTTTGCAATAATTTCAAAGTATGTACATATATAAATTTATTTAAGTACTGTTATATGTTTGAACAAGATAGATTTGGTACAAATTACCATTTAGTTTGACCCCGGGGCACCAAGCACGACCATTAACACGACAGGTCAATGAAAGTGGTTGTGGTCTACAGCTGCTTGATACTATGCTAGTTAAAAATTGTTCATAAATATAATATTTAAAAAAGCTTTTTCATAGAAAAATATCTTACCAAGTCATTTGCATTGAAACGGATTCGAATCCGTCTGCTCTTTTTACGTCGTCTCATTTTTACTTATTTTGCACAATTTCACAATGGCAACACAACAGTCGATTAGCAAAATTTTAACAATGCCAAATAATTTAATTTGGGTTTTTCAAGCAACATTTTACTATACGTTACTAAATATAACATTTGAAAACATATTTTTCATAATCACTAAATTTATTTATCACTTGATTGTATAAAAACTTTTTTCGGACACTATTTTTTTTCTGTATACAAACTGTAAACATCCGTAATTTTTATATAAATTTAACAAAATTGTAGAATTTTCTGTCACTGTTCCGTATTAACTGCGTGGTTTATATGGTTAAATAAGTCTTATGTAACTTTAATTTTGAACTAAAACTTTATCTGGTATTCTGTAAATCAACGTATCCTGGTATCAGACCGGGCCTTCACAGGGAACTGATTTCGAAGACCGTTACCAATGACGTAAATGCAATCTATTTTTAAACCTTGCATGTCCAGTTTGAAAAGGATTGAGATTTAATCAATTGTAGTGTTTAATAATTTCTTCATGAATGAAAAGGAATATAGTTCATGTATATTGTTAGTTGGTATGTGTTGGTATGTATAGTTAGGGCGGGGAGGTACCAACTTCGCCCTCATAATCCGTCGTAACGAAATTGTGTTTCGATTAAAGATGCGGTTAAAAGTGTGGTTATCGGCTACAATTATAAGTGAGAATATCCTCTTAGTCCAAGAGTAGCAATACATCTTCGTAATGCCTCACATGAGAAAGAAACCATTTCTTAAGTGATATTTTCCAATTCAATATTTTATAATTAGAAATCTCGCGGTCAATCAGTTGGTAATCTTAAAGGTGGTAGAGCCGTTAGAGCTCGCCCGGGGCGGCACCACAAAGCAACATATTCCTCATGTATTGTGTTTCGGTTTGGGAGGTGTGCTTGCCGGATACACATTATTGGAGGCGACCATCTTAGTCCTCAAAAGTAGGAACGCATCCGCTTCCATCTTAAATAGAACTTCTGGTCTATTTGAGATTGGACGTGGTTGTCCATGGGCTGCAGTGACCACTTAATACCAGGTGGCCTGCATGCCCGTGTCTTACTCTTTCATAATAAAAAAATCTTGACAGCAATAAAATAATATATGTACATACCTTATCTATTGAAAAATAAAAATCGCTGATTTATGTCAAATAGGGAGTTTTTGCCTAACCAATTTTTGTTTTGAACCTTTTGTACAACATTTTATTATTTAGAAAAACGAAAATGAATTTAATGTAAATAGTGGTAGAGGGGGAGGGTTGAAAAATTGACAAAATCATTACGTAATTAGTGAATTGCCTCTTAACACTATGACTGCGGGGCTTATATTGTATAGTGTATGTCCTGGAACGTAGCTCCAAGGACTGTTACAGTTTGGAGGGTTAGAATAGTTGCGGTAAAAAACTAAACCCGACGAGTGCTAGTTGAACACTGACTTTATTAATCGAAAAATATAAAATGCTTACTGTAATAAATGAATGAATGTGTGCACAATAGGTACATACATACGAAATAGGGACGTCACGTGTACGTGCAATAGCCCGTACATATATATTATATCAAGTCAGCGTTGCGGAAGGCGAACTAAACTGGAGCTTATTTCTGTAAACTGAAGATGCGCCGACAAGTGACTGAAATATTGTATTTTGCATCCGTGTATCATCTACTATTGTACAGACGTAACGTCCACCCCAGGCTTGTAGCGCCGACGTAAACACAGCACTTGTGTTCGCCCGTAACCCCTGTACGTATAAGACAGGTGTATACAAACCGCAAGTGCGTTGCGCCGCGCAATACACAGAAGTCTTGTACGTCGCAGTAATTAATAATTTATAATTAATTTGTTGTTGTAATTAACCTTGAGTTAAATGTAGTTACGAGATAACTTGTATAGGAAGTTACATATCAACAGAACGGGTTGCAATTTTTCATCACATTCGCAGAGTCAACGTGCGAAAATGCAATTCGTGTGTCATGCAAGAGTATAATATTCCGTTTGAGCTCCGCAATTTTCCAAGTTTTCCGACGTGGAAAATAAGAAATGACTTCACTATTTTATATTTCCGTGTGATGCTTTTGCCTATCACTCAGGGAAAAACATGCGATACGATTTACTATGTACCGTATATTTACAATTGACTATTTTACATACACAATACATGTATAGTACAATTCATTAATTTCGCTGTTTACTTTAAAATCATGCGATACGATGTCGCATCGCATGTTATGAAGTCGTATACAAATTCACGACATAACTTCGATTCCTGAAATTCACGGCGTCGTTTCATTAAATTGATTGTTTTATATAACGGACGTAGCAAACGAGCTTGCAGTCCATCTGATGATAAATAATGAACACCATGATACATTGTAGTCCAAACAGAACAGGAGTCCAAAGTTACAATTCGTATTTAGTTAACTATATGCTGCAAATTAGTAATTAGTAATTTTCGAGGTTTTTATTGCTCTGACGATTTTTTTTATATATTTACATATTTCAACCTGTGAGTACAATTAATATACACAATATACAAAACAATTGCTGTACATCCCCATAAACGTAAAAATGACTCAACAGATTGTTTTCATTTTTATCTTGGTCGTGAAAATACTTGGCCGGTTTAAATTAAAAAAATATTATGAAAAACCTAAAAAAGTAGTTTAAAAAAAAAAAAAAAGAGTAATATTTTATGAGAGTACATTTAGAATTATTTTGAATGCTTGTCGGCGATTGCGTACATTCAATGATTTTACAATGAAATTAATTTTAAATGGTGCGAAGTTCATCTATTATGAATAGTTAACAACTATATTATTGTACTATAGTATACTAGAAAACTACTATACTATAAATATATAAAAAAAGTTTTATTTTGACAAACGTTACATTTTCACCATGTTTGGGATCTCACAAGTCCTCTCTCTATACTATAATATCTACGAGTATGTGTCGTACGTAATCTTTTTGTGTCATTCGATCGATCGGGTCGTCTCTATTCCCAGACACGTGGTCCCTCTTTGATCCAGATCAGCCGATGAGATCTTTGTTTATATTTCGTAAACACTGGGCCTCATTCCACTCTGTGGTGTCTTAACACTGCCATCGTGTAAAACGCTGCTGTTATCACGCTGTTAAATTAGATCGCTGTCCAATCAACATTTCAAACTCATAATTATCCATCAACTTAAAAAATATTTTATATTATCTGATTTTTACTGCTACAAAAGAGTGAATCTGAATCAGAAGGATCAGACAATGTTGTGATAATTGTGTGCAGTTATTCTCATGTAGTATACTGGTTGATTCTGAGAATATGACGCCATCATTTCTATGACGTAGTTAATCATGGTTAGGTGTAAAAAAGAATACAATGATTATTATAGCGTATCTTACTTAATTATGACAACTAAAAGACGTAGTTTTTGGTCAAATTATTTCATATCCCGGTTAGATCTGATAATAAAATACCATAATTTTATTGTCATATCTTAGTTAATCATGTCAATAAAATGCCGTTATTTTTAGGCCAAATTATAACATAATCTGCTTAGGTCTGATACTAAAATATTACTACTATTTTTATTTCATATTTTTTAATAATGTCAACGAAAAACCGTGTACTAAAAAATGGTCGTAGTCTGGTACAGCTTTGGCCGTAAACTTTTAAAACGCCAGTACAAAATTTATAGATAGCTTAACTGAGCACTCGTTACGATGATAAACTCGTCTCATTCTCGACGATTAACATCCATTTTAGAGCTTTTTAATGTTTTTTAGAGACGATGTCGAAATGTTTGAACGCTTTGCCGTTATCTCTGGCTGATTTATTTTCTTTCTGACCGTATTTGTTGGCTTGTCTATAAAACACTGAATGACAACGAAGGTCAGATTTTGAAGCTTTCGAGGTCATCAAAATGTATTGTTGTGTTAGACATATATCTAATAATATTGTTATTTTAATGTTTTCAATAGAAGTAACGCTATTAAGTCAACGTATTCAAACATTTTTTTAATCTTATTAAATTTTATTAAATTAATTTTTATTAAATGTTCCTTCTTAGTACTTAAATGTCTTTCTTAGAAATATTAAAATATTAATATTCCATAATATTCCATAACTTTAAACTTGATAATAAATATTATTTTAATAATAAATTAAACTAAATTCAACACTGAATGTTATAAAATTCATTATAATAAAAACCTAACCAATACAGTTTACAGGGGGTCCGAGCGTACGATAGCAAGGATGCTTGCCACATTCCTGAGCTGAATACCGATTGCAAATCTCTGGGCGAGATATCAACCGGCCGTTTCTCACCGGTAGTGTTCATCAAACGTGGGATTGATTGTTTAAAATTTTAATTGCTTTATTTCATGGAATTGAATCAGCAATTTTTAATTCTTATTTGAATTAAAAATCACGATATCATTGAGAAAGTAAGCAAAACGACCTTGCTTGCCATGCATTTTATAATACTATTAACTTAATGCAGACGGAGCCTGCTAATTTGATAACACAGAGCTATTTGCACTTAGAGTTATAGGTTTTCTTTTTTATGTACATCTGTACAATACAATACAATACAAATAGTAATAAGAACGTATTTGTATATCTAAAAGAAATACAGACAGAATGTATCTATTTACTCTATACAAATACCATGACTAGTTAATTTTCTTCATTCTGAACGTCTTGAAAATTTTGCTCCTATAGTTTAGTGTTTTGTTTTAGTCGGATGAAACGATGATCTGTACGTAGAAAACATATGAGAAAAGCTATTATTAGAGGCCTTTATTACCAGAGAAGAAGACCAAAAGATTAGTAGTAAATTTTTTGAGAGGAGCAGTCAGCGTTGCAATTCCTGAGGAATGACATAGCCGGCAGCTGCATCTCTCCAACCGAAACACAAGAACTGCTTTACGGCGGATTATGAGAAAGGCGACGGTACCTCTCCGGTTGAACTGTTGTTCTTCCACCTTGAAGATGGTGGATGGAGGTGTTGATAAAACGAAAAAACCGTAATTAATTGGTTAAGATTTTGTCGTTTTCTCCCTCTAAAACCGACTCTGACATCACCGTTATATAACTTTTGTTGTATTCTGTTTTTCTGCAAATTTTGTCACACATACGAAATCATATTTCAATTTCAATTTGAAAACGTTGACTATTTCTGTCTGTCTGCAGGAGGTTAAATCATTACAAACGTATGTTTTCAGAGTATTACAAATCGGAAATACTGGTCAGATAGTATAAACAGTGGAAGAAATATGGTTCTGCATGGATACGTCATACATCCGTGTTGGCCTCAAAATTTGTAGTAACCAAATGAATACAGAGCATGTTTAAAGATAATTAAATTTACTTCAATACAAATATACTTTATATTTTTTATATGAGAAGAGTAGCAAACGAGCATACAAACCACCTGATGTGAAGTAATCGCAGCCCATAGACATTCACTTACAACACAAACACTGAGTTCGAACCGATACGTTACTACTCTTGAAGACTAAGATGGTCGCCTCGCTCCAAAGTGTAGCCGGCAACCGCACATTTCCAACCGAAACACAAGTAATGCTTTACGGTGGATTATTATGAGCGCGGTTATCATTACAAGGTTTACAAATTTAGATACATTTAATTAATGTCAAAGTTATCGTGTAAAATTATTTAATGGTCTTTGGCCGATCTGCTAAGGTTGATCATTGTTGTTTTTTTATAACAGAATCAAATGAATAAAAAGGTAATAATATCTATACACCTTTTTAAACATATTTTCATATTTCATTACAAGATATTTACATTACTTTACATGTACTTAATGAATTTCAAATTTACAACGTAAAATCAGATAATTGGTTTAGCATCATTCTAAGGTTGTTGCGTTTTTTTTTTATAATGAAAGAGTAAGAAGCGGGCATGCAGGCCACCTGATGTTAAGTGGTCAGTGCAGCCCATGGACAACCACGTCCAATCTCAAATAGAACAGAAGTTCTAAGAAGAACTAAGCATGGACGCGGATGCGTTCCTACTCCTGAGGACTAAGATGGCCGCCTCGCGTCAAAGTGTAGCCGGCAACCGCACCTCTCCAACGGCAACAGAAATAATGCTTTACGGCGGATTATAAGGGTGGCGGTGGTTTCTCTCCCGTCCAACTATAGGTGTCCCACCTTTAAAATCTTGTCTAATGTTAGACTCCAGTGTTAGAGGCCGAATGTTTTAATAAATAACTGTTTCTTTTACACCTGAATAAGATGATAAATTACACCGAATTACCCGTTACCGTAATTTACCGGTGTAAATTATGGAGAAGCATTAATCACACTAAAAATAAATGACGAAAAGCTATCATGCGAACGGCATTGCAAATTGTGACAAGAAAGAGTTCCCACGGGTTGAAATTGCCCCAAATTGCAGAATCGTTGGCGGGTGTATTTCCAGGGACCAGATATACGGGAACGCGTGCAAAAACTGAAAACCAGTTTGGTTTCGACAACCGATTTTGATCGTCGCTCGTCAATCAGTACGCGGGAACAATTTGTTGCGGAATTATCTTTATATCAGATAAAATTACCCGTCGCGTCTGTGTGTCTGTTTGTGATAAACTCAAAAAGTACTGGACGGATTTTCTCATAGTTTCACAACAGCTAGAGTGATTCCTGAGGAAGGTTTTGGTGCATAATAAGCTAAGTTTTTTTTATATATATAAAACAAAGTCCTCCGTCGTGTCTCTCTGTCTGTTCATGATAAACTCATAAAGTACATATAAACTCTATTGGCCTGGTCGCTAGTTATTTCATATAACGCGATACCTGTTCTTTGCAGTGGATATGCAATATGAAATTTATTTCTTTATTGCATCGACATCTTTTATATAAAATAAGTAGCAAACGAAGATGCAGGCTACTTGATTTAGTAGTCAAGTCAATTAGTGCGGTAGGATTGTTCACGGTTCCGAAGTTTCAGATAGGATTATAGTAAAAAAGTATAGCATAGATAAAGCAATGTATTTTTATAATAATAATAATCGTTTATTTCAGAATTACATTCCATATTTTGACTTTCACATTGAGTATAATCATAGCAATCAACAACACTTACGGTAATAGAAATTAAATTTACATGTGTTAATAAAATAATTTTGGTTTCCAAACAAAATACTATAAATAAAATGACATTAAAACATTAAATTACATTTATATTAGCAAACGCACGCGTAGGTCGTCTGATGTTTAATGATCTATGCAGCTCATAGACATCTATGTCCAGCTTAAACAAGTCTAAATTCCTGACTGACGTAGTGCATAGATGCGTTACTACTTTTGAGGGCCGAGATGGTCTTCTCCCATGCAAGTGTAGTTACCGTACCTCTCCGACTGAAACACAAATACTGCTCTACGAAGGATTATGGAGGCGGCGGTGGTACCTTTTCAATCTAACTGTTCAACCACCTCGTTCTTTAGACAAGAAAATCCTCATGAGCGACGCATCGAAGTAAGAGCTCAGATAGGACTTCAGTCAGGGGCAGTTACTACTTCCGATCGGAATACATGCATGTTCATTTGCTACTCTACTCTTGCCGCATGTAAAGTATGGAGAAATTCTAGTGGATCTTCGAGCATTTATACATTTTTAATTAAGTTCCCCGCCTTCGACAACAAAGCTATGGATACACCAATTTCATAGGATATATCACAATATGGCAGACGAACACAATGTATAGACTCTTGATGTAATTTGAAATGTCCACGAAAAGCTATTTGTGGTTTGTAAAGTAATTAAATGGCGGACAGAATTATAAAACTAGGTTCACAAAGCGATCCGAAACGGGAAGGCTCGTTCAAACAGATTACGGTATTCAGCTTGTTTGTACACAGCTTTATCGTCTCACCAGACTCATCAGAATGCAAACCACTGAATCTTTTATCTCCTTTGAAATGGACAATGCCTTTTAAAAGTAACATATTAAGAACAAATTTTCCTACAATATTTCGTTAGGTCGAAATGAGATTCATACGATATTTACGATTAGTTCAAGCAAAGTTGTGCTTAAATAAAAATCTGGTAAATTGTGACATTTTCCTTAATGCTTGTCCATCTCAAAGTGTAAGTCTTACACTTTATGGAAACAGAAGTTAACTTAATTTAAGTGTAACTTACTTTATTAAAGTAAAAAAGAATTTTTCGGATTCAGATTTCTTCAGCGCTTAGCATTTTTGAAAAATTCTATTCTAAACATCGTTCTCATCGATAGAGAACAAACTCAAAATTTTGGATAATTTGTCTGACTGTCAAAACAATTTCATTTAAATTGGTTGAGTTTTCGACTCGACTGCGAAAACCCAACCAATTTAAATGAAATTTATCTTATTTTGTACTCGTAAGTTAACATTTAGAACGCAATTTGCAACCAATTTTTAACCATTCTTATAATAGGCTATTGTGCTTATGTACATTATATCCTTGTTTGTTCCCTTTTATTAAAAATTATGACAAAGTCGAGGGCGCAGCTAGTTTAAGAATAAACTTTAATAAAGTTAATTTTCGACTCTACTGTAACGGATTACGCGGGAACCTTCTTGTTTGTACACAGCATTAGCCTCATCAGAATGCAGGCCGAGCGTCCGAGCCTGCGTAATGACTTCCACAATGTTTTATTGCCTGTTATAGCTCATTATTTTGTGAAGCACAAAACACGAATATGCAAGCTGAATGCTGAATTTGAATCTACATTTCCAAATTTGAAAACCAAAGTTTTTAAATAAAGAATAATATTTTTAAAGGTGGGAGTTACCGCCGTCGCCCTCTCTACCGTAAAGCATTACTGGTGTTTCGGTTGGAGAGAAGCGGTTGCCGGCTACACTTTGAAGCGAGGCAACCGTCTTAGTCCTCAGGAGTTGCAACGTATCTACGTTCGAGCTCAAGTAGGATTTCAGTCATGTTTGTGGTTGTACGTGGGTGTCTATAGGCTGCGAATATTTAACATCAGGTGATTTGATGCTCGTTTGCTATTCTTCTCAGATAAAAAAGAAGGAAAAATCGGATCTATTTGTCGACTGTAGCAAAAATATAACAATTTTATTAGAAAAAGATACATATATAACATTAAAATGATAATATTAATTCTAGATAGTTCCAAGAAGTATTAAAACGAACAATAGTAAATGACTGAATGATGACTGACTTTGCATCATCATGTATCCAAAATTCGGAGCAAACTTGTTTTACACCCGCGTTCCGATTTACTTTAAATAAGGTTTATTCCGTTCTATACGGAGAAAAGAAGTATTTAACGCCAGGAGAAAGCACGTTTTTCTGTAATAGCATATTTCGAAGTAAGCTTATTTTATGACCTCATTTTATAAGCTTGGTTTATGTTGTGTATTGTAGGTGTGTGTGTGTTGTAGGTGTTTGTATAAACCTATTTCATTTTTTTATATTAAAAATGGTCTCTGTAGCTCATGTGCATCGGGTAGGATACCTCAAATAGGACTGGAGTCCTACCTGAAGTATTCTTAGGCGTTGCCACTTCTGAGCAAATGCGTACGTAAATGTAATCAGCAACAAAATGTTATGTGCTGCAAATTGTATTGTTGCAATGCACAATTACTGTGTTCTAGGTACATATGTAGATATATATTTATTGATGTACACATACATATAGAAGTCCTTCAACAGTTGACCTTAGGCATCTCCCAAAAGGGGAAGCTTCCCTGACTTCTTGGGCATCGGCTTGGGCTTATGTCGTGGTCCAGTCACATCGACGTCTCTTCAGGAAACATGACGACAGGATAGTTCGAGCTCCTACTCTTATCTCTCTCGAACCCAGAAGACATCTTTTAGTCACTTCTTACAAGCAGGAAAATAGCGCTCTGGTCCCGAGCTACGGAGACAGAAAAAACCCTTGTCCATCAGTAGAGAATGATAATGGTTGCAACCATATTTTTAAAATAAAAATTTTTTTAACATACAATTTAAATGTTAATTACGATAATGGAAACCTTAAAAGTAATAAAAAACCTAATCTACACAATCTGAAGAGAGTCCGTGCCAATAATTCACACCATTTAGTTCGTTCTAATACTTAAATTGAAAATTCTCTCACGTTATTTTGTTTGCGCGGAGAAAACTCACGAAATATTTGCAGGGTACAGTCACCGAAGTATTTCATATCGGAAAAATTCTGATTTGGAACTCTTAAAGGGCGATATACATACAAAAAAACCAATAAGGTTCGAATAACACTTATTCGTGTTGCGGGATTTCAATATTGTGGGGTCACGTTTTTGTGGGCGTCTCTTGTTTTATTATCTCCGATACATGTCCTATTGTATGTCTAGTAAACAGTAATTTACGAATTGTACGAATTCACTGTAGTGGATACATAAGAGGTGTTAACAGGAATTTAGTTCATTGTATAGCTTAAATACTGCACTAGTAGATTATTTATTTCTACCGTTACGCTTACCCGGGCGACATAATTCTCTTTACAATAAACCCTTTCTTTCGAGAATAGTTTTTTTAAGAATTTTGTAGAATAGAAAATCTAAGATATTTTTATTTGATAAGAGTAGCAAACGAGCATGTAGATTACATGATGTTGAGTAGTCGCTGCAGCCTATGGTCATCCACACACCACCTCAGATATGACTGAAATACCATCTGAGCTTGTACGTAGATTTAATGCAAATTCTTAAGACTAAATACTAAGTATGGTGGAAGTATTCAATAGAGTCAAGTATTTATAATTTTCCATAAATAATTCTATTTTTTCTCTTTAAATATCTTCACGAAATAACCGTACGCTACCGTTAAATAAATATTTTGAAGAAAATTCAGAAATTTCGACATTAATATATCTAAAATTTATTTTGTTCTTAACATATTTTTTTTTATTATGAAAGAGTAAGAAACGGACATGCAGGCCACCTGATGTTAAGTGGTCACTGCAGTCCATGGACAACCACGTCTAACCTCAAATAGAACAAAAGTTCTATTTAAGGATGGACGCGAGTGCGTTCCTACTCTTGAGGACTAAGATGGTTGCCTCCAATAATGTGTATCCGGCAACCACACCTCCCCAACCGAAACACAATAGATGAAGAACATCTTGCTTTACCGCGGGTTATGAGGGTGGCGGTGGTGCCGCCCCGGGTGAGCTCTAACGGCTCTACCACCTTTGAAATAAATTTGTCTTCTATACTATCGATGTAACAAATTGGAAAATAGTTGTCACATTTAACAAACACCAGACCATTGAAAAGCTTAAAAGCCGGTATTCAACAAAACTTTTAAATGTTGCGAACTGTCACATCAAAATGTTTCTCAATGATTAAAATGAATAGACGGTACGTATCTACGTTATTTTATTTTTGAAAATCTATATGGGTTTCCAATATATTTCTTGTGAACTATATTTCTTTAAACCGTATATTGCTTTTTAATATTTTGTAAACAATATTTCTGTAAAGTGTATTGTACTTTTTAAATATCTATTACTCTCCTCTGTAAAGTAAGAAACTGAAACCAAGTCTCTAACAACTGCAATAAGGAACGCATTCGCTTTGTAACTCAAGTTACAGGTTTAACAAGGCTCGCTCTACGCCACTCACTTTCATATTTGTTTTGATATCGACCTAACGATATTGTGCACGTAACCGTATTATCTCTACTTTTATATACTCGCTGATAAAGTATAAAGTTGTCTTTCTTATTTATTTATTTATTTAATTTATTAGGTTATCAACTTACTTAACATTTGAACTCGTAATAGTACAGAATGTTGTCATTTGGCTGCCGGGAAATCAGAGTAAATGCACAACATGAAATAATTGAATAAAATGTAAAAAAAGGATATAAAATCTTAATAAAAATAAAAAATACCAATCAAAGTAGTAGGCACTATCGACATTTAATAAAATTCTAGGAACACCTACAAATATTTTTATTGTTAATCCGTATCTTGTCACTTACATACATCAGTATCTACGAATATTGTCATGAAGTTATTGTTATTGATCTGCTTTGTTACGGCAAAATGGGGAGCAGTTCACGTGATGTTAAGAAGTCGTTGCAACCTATAAAATGCACATGCAACCTTAAACGGAGCTGACATCTTATCGTCATACATGTGCTGTTACTCTTAAGGATTAATTTCCCCTCATATAGCTGGCATTCACACATATCTAATCGAAATATAAGATGCTTCACGATAGACTATGAGAGAAGCGAGGTTATTTCCTGTATTAGCGTAGCTAAGGATATTTCCTAGGGTGCAACCATCCAGCCACATCATTATTCAACACTGTCTAGTATCGAGGAGATATAAATATACTTTTTAAGGTGAACATTGCCCACTCTTACCTCGCCCTTACCTTACCTTATATACACCTAGACAGCAACCGTCCGGCTCCTGTCTAGCCACAATCATTATTCAACACTCTCAACTATCTGGAATGATATTTTTTTTAGGGTGAACATTACGCACCCTTTCCTTACCTTATATAAAGCTCTCTCATGTGTAGTTCTCCCTTTTTTATGTGAGAGGAGCGAATGAGCATGCAAACCATTCTGATGTTAAGTAGTCGCAGCCCATAGACATCCATGTACAACCTCAAACACAACTGAAATACTATCTGAGCTCGAACGGAGATACGTTACTACTTCTAAGGTCTAAGGTGGTCGCCTCGCTTCAAAGTGTAGTCGGCAACCGCACCTCTCCAACCGAAACACAGGTGATGCTTTACGACGGATTATGAGGGCAATGGTATCTCCCCGGTCGAACTATACTTTTTCTACCTTTAAATTGATCTAGCCACTATCATTATTCAACACTATCGAGTATCTAGGGGCTACAAATATTTTTAGAACATTATTTACCTTTACCTCGCCCTTACCTTACCTTATACATGTATCTTCTCCTTCTCCCATATATAGTTCTACCATTTAACGACTGTTTTTTTCGCAGAGTGGAAACCTGTCGGCTGATGGTGGTGTGCGCTGTGGTGGCTTGGTGCGCGAGCGCGGCGGCTGCGCCCGCCCAGCTCTGCGCGGCGGCTGCTGAAGACGACCCTCGCGCCGCCCGCTTCTGCCAGGCCCTCAACACTTTCCTCGAATTGTACGCTGAGGCCGCTGGGGAACAAGTGCCCGAATACCAAGGTGTTAATCGACCTATTACTATCTCCCCGCGAATATATCTCTCACTTATAGTGAAAATGTTTAACACTTTCTGTGTGGGATACACAACTGCTGTGCATTACCGGGGTAACGCACTTGCGGCTTGTACATTTGTGTACATACTTTGTTTGTATTATGGGCGAACACAAATGCTGTCTTTACGTCGGCGCTATAAGACTGCGGGCGAAAAAACGTCGGTGTGTTTGTAAATGTTATACGGATACTATAAAATACAATAAATCAGTGAATTATCACATCTCCAGTCTAGAGAAAAAAGCTCCAGTTTAGTGCCGCTTCCCGCAACGCTGACTCTATTTAATATGAGCACCAAAGTAGAAGTGTTAAGCCATAAGCCGCCACTAGTTTAAACCTATCTCATATTTCTTGCAGCTTCTATTGGCAATTAATGTTTTTTTCCGTCATAATCTCGGTTGCTCACTAAAATGTCTCTGTTGCAGTTATAGAGGAACAAACAATATATTTTTACATCGTTTTTAAGATTGTCCCTAACTACGACTAGAAGATAATATTGGACATTGAAGGATCTGTTGGCAAATAATTTAATTTTTATTTCATTCATAGCCCTGGTGCGCGACTACCCTCAACTGCTCGACACTGGAATGAAGAGGCAGGACGTCGTACACTCGTTCCTTCGCTTCGGCCGCCGGCGCTGACGTGACCAGCGACCACCTCCCGGCGACCCGACGGCCCCACCACACCGACCTTAAACCACTGTGACTTTTGTTCATCTTTACTTTGTCCAAAACGTGCTCACGTTCTAGTTTCAAGTTCCTTGCGTGTAAGATAATGTTACGTTAGTGTAAGTTCAGGCGAAAAATGTAAGTCGATCAGCGGACGGCGCAGAGAACGCACGTGTCTTTCGTAACGCACGATATGAGAAATTCATTCTATTACGTAGTGTCCT
Source organism: Phocides pigmalion okeechobee (assembly GCA_018251015.1). Classification (NCBI taxonomy): domain Eukaryota; kingdom Metazoa; phylum Arthropoda; class Insecta; order Lepidoptera; family Hesperiidae; genus Phocides; species Phocides pigmalion. Next base: position 20,765 of record DWON01001873.1, read on the forward strand.
TATATTATATTTTTCAATTAACCAACAATATAATTTAACTGCAAATGATTATTGTATTTTTTCTGGAATTCTATATTATTTTGTGTATTAAAAATAGATTTATTTGTTTATTATTTTTATTGTCATAAACAACAATTTATAGTAATTTTATAACTTTTTTATTTTTAATTCATTTGATAAAATTAATGTTGAATTGGATACTATGTTCTTGCACTGTGTCCTTCCGTGCACGGTGCACGAAAACTGTGCCATATATCGTCGTGCATGCACATGCAAACTGCCATGCGAGAACATCACGTGCGTTACCAAAACCTCTCTCTCCAAATTTAAACATCTAATCATAAGGTATAATTATCGGAAAGTACTTACTTCTCGAGTATTAATAGTTGTAAGTGTAATTAACAGTCTTGTTCAACATTTTTCGTCGCGTTTCCTTTGATAAGCAAATATATTTAATGAATATTGTAATGTTTAAAACAAATTAATAAATACATATTTGTGACAAGCTGAATGTTTTTCATTTAAATACTGAGTGACATTATAATAGTAGACTTCAACTTTTTCTTTTTGTTATGTAACGGGTGTTCATGACTGTCAATTTTTTATTTCCGATATTTTGAACCAGTTGTACCACACGTGGTCACGGCTAAACTGTCCGATAAATAGTAAAATGTAAAAATTATATGATGATATTACTCTATAACCATATATTTAAGTTCTTTTCTCTTCAGCTTAAGTTAGTGGTTTTTAACTATCTCACAGAGAAAAAGTGGTTTTCATAAAAATCCGAAGACAAATAATTTGAAATATAGATATGTTTAATATAACGAAATATATATTTGAAGCAGTAACCACGCTTTTCTCTTACACAATAGGAAAAGATAAAAAACATTATTTTTATACCATATATTTCTCGATTACACAACATACAAATATCCACGTAAACGGCACAGACAGACAAACTGCAACAATCAGAATACGTCAGAGCAATCTGCAATACAATCTATGTTACATTGCAATCGTCTAAAAATGCGGCCTTAGGGCAAGAACACATACAAGTAGTATATAACATGTTTCGGCCGTTAGGGTCAATCCACACTATAAGCCCCGATAACTAATCACAACGGGGTTAGAGAATGTTTAAAAAATTTCATTATTGTAATGAGGCTGAAATTAATTGCTTTATACTTATTAAAATAACAAAACCTCGTCGGGCTATATAATGGATAGCCACCGTCGCAGCCACCGCGTGGATATTTTCAATACGAGGGAGACTACTATTTTCAATACGTCAAGTCCTTGCTGGCTTTGAACTTTCTTTGAATCTTTTTTTAAATAATATATCATAGCGTTCAGGAACGACCGACAGAGTAGAGCGGATTGACCCTAAAATCTCATAAGTCGTCATTGAACAAAAGGATTACAATTATGTCTCGCATTTATGAACTTTAATTATTAAAAAATACGTTATAAATTCACAAACGTCATAAGAAAATCATACAAAATTCTGTGAAAAAACTAAGTTTACTAAATTAACAGCTCAGCACCAAATGACACTAACCGACGAGCTTAAAACTACGCAAAGGATTATAGTCCACGAGACAGATACGAATTTCGTCAAACATTTCTTAAATGGCCTTACCACGTTGACTGCGGCGCCTGTATATTAGGGTCAGTGTTGTGCGAGCCGGCACTAAACTGGAGTCTATTTCTCTAGACTGAAGTTGTTCCGACAATTCACTGAAATACATTATGTTATATAACGGGTACTCACGATTAACTATTTTTCGAGTTTCGCCGTGACCACGAGCCATGCAACTGGTTCGAAATATCGGCAATTAAAAATCAAAAATCGTTAATCGTG
>DWON01001874.1:0-22623 GCA_018251015.1 Phocides pigmalion okeechobee
ATGAGCAAACGCAGGTTAAACTTCAATCTTCAATAACTCAAAAGTAACATTTTGTGGGATGGATCCTTTTTGATAATTTACGTCCAATTGTATTCACGATCAAAGGTACATCTATTAGATCGGTTTGTATATGTTTGGTATTATGTTGTAAAGACGGCCAGTTCATGCTGTATAAATGTTCTGGGGGCTGTTTACTAACATTTTAACATTGCGGCGCCCATATCGATACAGCGTTGCGGGAGGCGGCACTAAACTGGGGCTTATTATTCTAGACTGAAGATGCGCCAACAATTTATTGAAATTGTATATTTTTTACCATCTATGTATCACCTACGAATACACAAACGTAATGTCCGCCCGCAGAGTCTTAAGTTATCTATGCGTACGGTAAAGTTAAGTAAACTACAGTACTTTTTTGCAACGTCTCGTTTAGTTATAGTCCTCGCCATACTTTATATAGTCTGAATATTGTACGTCTCTGAATTTGCAAACGTAACGTCCCAATGAAAGGTATAATCTGAAATGGCTTTATTCTAATTGTAACACGCTCACACATAAAAAAATATTGAGCGAAAAAGAAACGATAACATATTTTGGATTACATTCTTTGTATATTGTCAAGCATGACCCGTGACGGTGGGTGGTAGTAGTAATATAGCGACATTTTGTTCGATACCACCTAAAATAAGTTTATAGCGCAGCCAAACGCATTGATTACTGAACGACCATAAAGTTTGTCGCGAACTAATCGTGATCCAAACTGGGAAATATTAAGTGTCATTCATTATATTTATGGTGCAATTTATTAATTTTTTAATTAACTGATTTGAGTCAACATTTCAAGCCAAGATAGTAGTACGATTAAAGTAGCGATCATGTAGAGAAATCTAGCTTCATTTTAAGTTATTAAAGAAGCTTGTAAACACATTTTTATAAAATGCATGCCAGTATTCTTTAAATGCTAACATGATTGAAAATTAGAATAACCGCTTAATCCAATATTTCTGTCCAGTTAGCACTAGTCTCGTAAACCTGGCATTAAGACTAAAGACACATTGTTATAAGGCTTTATATTTTTTGACTTTTCCACACTTAGGTGCAACTTTGATTTCGTTTGTGATAAAAGATTTATTTTTGTCAAAGTGCTTAAATTATAAGTATAAAACATGTAGTATATTTAAGTTCTTTATAAATTTGATTGTGATATGTTATTTTTACCATATTGTTAGGTTATCCATATTATTATCTATATAATAACAGTACAGCGCAGGTAATCGTAGGTACTGTAATATTTTTGTGCTCATTTTATAAAATATATATTTATACATTTTTGTTGTGGAAGGAACCAACTTGCATGTAGTTTAACTGATATGGACTGTGTGTAATCAGTCTCTGCAACTGTTAAAGCTATCAACATGCAAGTTGCGCTAACCAGAACTTTCAGACCCATGTTGACGTGAGTTACTACGCGACAACTTGACACTTGCCTGTTGGAAGATAAATGTTAATTGAAACGTTAAAACATTCGTTGCAAGAAATAATCCTGAAAGAACAATCATCCAATATGGCAGCGGGTAGTTGCGTCGTATTTTCGAGTTAGCGTGCTAGGCCGTAAGATATTGTAGTGGCAATGATTCTTTTTATTACTATACACGAAGCATTGAATATATCAAAATTATTTTGTTTTTGTCTGTGGTATTTAGTTATACACTGTTCTTTCTTATAAGTATTGAATGGAAATAAAATATGAAATAAACGTTTGCATTTTCAATTCACCTATTTTACAGGTCCTTTAAAATCAGGCTATAGGTAATAATTAACTTTAGAATGGACAAGTTACCAATTTTACAAACTCGAATTGAAAATGAATACTTGAAGAAAATTTGGGAGTATTACCATAGTAATTTTTAAAATAAGCATGTTCGTAAATTATTAGATACAAGTTTCAAACAAATCAGCTTAACGTTTTGCTTTTCTCAATTCAATAAACTCACCAATTCCAACATCAATTCCATGATAAAATTCTGCATAGCCAATAGAAAAATAAATGAAAAACATTTTTTTAAATCAGTCTGTATATTGGATATGTCTGCAATACAGCAAGATACAATACAATGAAAACAGGTAAAAGTGATAAAATATTGGAAACAAAAATAGTAATTAGAATTTCTTCTCTGAAACAAAACTAAAATAAAACCATTCTTATCATTACTTAAAATCGACACTATTATTATTGATGTTAATTAATGCCTCTAATTAAACAAGCCTTTTGTTAAGCATAGCTCGTAAAAAAACTAAATGAATTTTTATCAATAAACCTCAACAATTTTAGATAACTAAAACTCAACAATCCTTCGATAATTTCCTTAAACGCTAATTTTGTCGCCTAATTATTCATCAACAAAATGCCGAACAAAAGGCTTGCTCGTATTATAAACTTATCTCAATGGGCACTTTTGGTTTAGTTTAAATGTTAGTACATTATTTAATCTAATATCATAGTAATAAAAATTACAAACTTATCATTCATCTAAAAGCAAACATTAAAATAATATTAACCATCTATAAAAAAAAACTATCAAATCTAAGGTCCTAGCAAAGTTACTTTTATGGTACACCTCGCGCATCTCCAACCCTGAACATACAAAAATATTTTCATGTTCTTAAAAAACAGTCAATATTTCTACATAAAGATGATGTCCTTGGAGGGATCGTCGTCTACAAGGTCACGGCCGAGCGTGCGCAACATCTTCATGTAGAAATCCTCGTCCACATTCAGTGGTTTACAAAATTAATAAATCAATAAGGGGACCATTTTTATAGCACACATTTATTAATAGCTAACATTTCCGGGTCACCTAAAACTTACTAAACCTTAAATTAGGTAACGACATTGGAAAAGATAAATCCTAAATTACAACCTGGACCTGTGACATAAATCTAAGAATGTATTCCGTAAAGCAACATCGGTTTGGACTCGAGTGTGGGACTCTAGCGACGTCACGAAGCGAACGGGAAGCGATGCAATATAACTATAAAGCTCACAATGATTACAGGAAACGTACGTTTTTACAAATGTGCAACTAAATATATATTCGGGATTTAACATACGAAGAAATCAAGTTGGAAGGTACAAAAGTTTTCCAAAGTTTAATAACGATGCATATTAATTCAATGTTACAATATTTTCAGTATTACATCTAGATATTGCACTTACATGAAAAATCTACACAGATATCCGGATTTTAAATACTGGCTCGGCTTTTTCATCCATATTTTAATGTTACTCCCTTTTTGCGCGGCGTATATTTTAATTATTACACATATACTACTAATGAACATGAAATCATACATGAACGAGATGGCGTCGATTCACTACTGCTTAATCAGATCGTCTGTACAATGTCTCACGTAAACAAAAACGATAACTTTCACTTGTACACAAAAACAAAAACAATGTTTATTCACTCCGGTCCAACTATCATATTCGTAGTCAATAAAATGCACAGTCGGCGTGGATACCAACATTTGGGAACACTACTTTAGTCACAAGCCAGTTCCAGCGTCCCAGCGTCCCGGCGAACATACCGCACGTGCACGCACGCAGTGCCCAGTGCCGGCGGCCACTACGTCACAGCGCCTCTGCGCCCGCCGCGACTCCTTCCGATACCGAAAGTTCACATACAATACGAACGATTCAATTACATATCACATTCATTTTAAATAATTAATAGGTACATTTATGTATATATCAATAAGTATATAGATATTAGCAACTTGAATTTTACAATCACATTCTTTATATTCTCAAAATTCGGCGTTACATCATAATAAGTGTGGCTCTTAATAAAAATTTTGATTTGAGCAATGACAAGATTTATAATACTCTATATTCCAAAGATGAGCCGTCAAAAATATATATAATTTGCCGTCGAAATTTACAAAACTTTAAAAAATAATAAAGCAGATCTAACTATGTTTTCAACATTCTACATTATCAGTCTCGATGATAAAAATGCGTTTGGCCAAAATGAGAGATCCAATTGGCATGGTCCATCCTTTCCTATCCAATGATATAAAACAAATACCGTGTGCACCCACAATACCCCGTACAGATACCCGCCGCCCTCCTCGACCGCCACTTACCGTACGTCCGTACGTACCTTTACTAGTTCATTTGTTACACGGAAAACAAAAGTATAACCTATTGCAATGGAATACGTCGGTCATTACAATAATTGAGTTACATTTGTACGTAAGTTCACGATGTCTACTAGAACTATAATAACTAAGCGAAATGGAATATGCGGTGCGGTAATGCGGTTGCGTTGCCATGTTGAAGTACTAAGACAATTGTCAAGATACCTGTATCAAAGTATGAGTAAAGTTTAAAAAATCAGTCTATCTTACTCCTTTCTTTTATTCATACTCTGCATTTTAAAGCTATCTGCATTGTTTAATCCATCTCTTAAACACCTCGTAGTATGATCTTAATACTCTAGCCCTTTGCGAAATTTTGGTCCAAGTTTGTTTATCGTCAAAGTGAATAAAATTATTGTTTACATTGTAAGAACCGTAAAATAAACTTTCAAATTATTTCAGAAATACATATAAATGATTATGTACATGATTATAAAAAAAATTGAGATCAAGTGGGTATGTATCTAGTCCTTCTAAGATGCGTGAAATGAAATGAGGACGTTGTCAGTACTTAATGTTTGCTATCGCTCATGGACATGACTTAAACGATTCACCAACGAATGGTAAATGTATTTTGTGTAATATTTCGGTCATCCGATACCCTCACAATATCCAACACATTACATCTGATGTACCTCGTCCCACGGCCCGCCAATGTCTTTGGTTGGCATCTCATTTATGTCATTTGTCGACTGCAAAATAACGTGTATAGTCAAAAGAACGCGATGCAACGAAACATTTTAAAATGGCATACGATTTAAACTAAGATTAATAACCGCTAAACCAAGTACAATAAAACAAATTCCACAAACTGTTATTGCAAACGACTCCAAGAAATTCGTATTCTCACTCACATTTCAATGAAAATTGACAAACACTAAAGAGTTTCTAATAGACACTTCTACTACAATACATGGGACATTAATTTCCGCCATTACTATTAAAGTATAATAGAGAATTTAACTTATAACGATTATTGTCACTACAGTTTAAAATCGTAATGTAGAAACAAATGTCCATATTGTGAATGACGAGAATTTTTTATATGAATGACTTTCACGTAACAGCTGATTCGATTACTAGAAAATTTTAGAAGGTACTATTGCCTGCAATATTATGGGGGAATTTTATAATACATTTAAATTCAATAAAATAAAAAAAAAGATTAAATAATTAGATAAAAAACTCAAATGTGGTTATTACAAGAACGAATTTTAGACATCTGTATTATTTTTCAAACGGGCCTATGTTATTACGATTTGAGTAACATCTGAGACTGAAATAGGAATTGAATTTTATTTTTAATAAATAAAAGTGTATCGTATAATAATCACTGGCACGAAACTTTTGACCTTAATAACTTTGCTTGTAAATGGATATTTAAAAGTATTAAATCAAATAATTTCACAAGTGAACAAGTAATAAAACTAATAGTCTAATATTATCCAAAAATTCATTCGTATATTATCAAACGCCATTGAAGTTTGGTTGAACACAAAATTCTGTACCCGGTAGCCTGAAATTAATTCGCATTGCATTTTAAATTGTACTGGTAAATTTAATTTTAATAGCTCTAACATACCTGTAATATCGATGTTATGATAATTATTTCAAAATACATATATAATTTTTACAAGGGAATTGAAGTAAAAAATATTACTTTGAATTTAAAATAATGCAGCTTTTGTTAATAATACCAATAAGATAGCAAGTTCAAATTCGTCCTTGCAAATAAAGGTCAAATGTTTGTGCCAGCTTAAAGTTTAAACTTACTGGTTGAGTAAGTCATCAAACAGTTAATTTAGTACATTGTTTCCGTGGGTTATTTAAGGTAATATTAACCTGAGATACCGAAGTCAAGACAACCGCAAATTAACAATCAACGTAAAATATAATTGCAAAGCAACACTGTGCTAGCCCTACATATACAATTATCAATAACTTGGACAATTTCCTATTTTATATTTCCATTATATTCAAACGTCAAAATAAGTTTTTCGTCTTGAGACATAGTTATTATGTACATTAATTATTTAATATTTTTGTTAGTAAAGAATGTATGGGATATGTACAATGTATCTGCATTTTGCATAATGATTATAAGTATATTTGTGATGCTCCTACAACAACCATGTCTCTCTGTCCATCCGTACGTTACAAGCTATACAGTGGGAAGAAATATCGATCCCATGTTTGATTATTTCTGTTATTAATCCGGCCTTTTTTTTGTCAAGTACAATTCAACTAGTGATTGTTTAAAGCATCTATTCAGCAATAAGTCCAATTAAGATATTCTCTAGAGACATATATCGCATTCCTTCAATAACATACACTATGACAAAGTTATTGTAAAAATGCTTAAAACGTGGGGCATAAGATAATTTGAAGAAAAGATAGACATTGTATTTGAATCTATCTTTCTTGAATATCCTAGCAGTATGAGAGGTGTTGTGTATCAAATATCGGTGAAACATTGCGAGTGCCAGGAGTCAAACGACAGATCACTTTTATTAACAGATGTGCCAAGACTTACAATTAAAAATGCGTTAAACTTACTTAGCACACTGTATATGTGGGCAAAGAAACAGTTACTCTCGATGTTTCCATCGCCTAAACCGTAGTGTGCCGTGATGGAATATTATTAGTTATTTACAAAAGCACATACAGCTGTCGATCTATCGCCGAAGCTGGCACGTGCATCGTCAAAGCAAACCCATTAATGCGTCGACGTTGGTGCGAAGCAGCACACTAGACTCTTAAAATATGTATAGGGCAATACACGCCTGGAGTTCCGCGTGCTCGCCAGCCTGCCGCCGGGCGCCACGCGCGCCGCGCCCGCCGCGCCCGGCGCCGCAGGCGGAGCTGCGCACGGAACGCCGGGGCTGATCCCTGTCAAGGCGTCAAACGCCGTGTCAGAGATGACGTCCAACGCGATACCGAACATTGAGTCCGGCATTGCCTCTAAAGCGATGCCAGTGTCGGGTTCAATTGACGAAGAGTTAGAAGTTTCAGTGTCCACCGACATATCGTTAGACGTTATGCCGGTCGTAGGGTCGAGCGTTGAATCGGGCGTAATGCCAGACGTGAGGTTAGATTTTCGTTGGATGGTGGCTGGCGTTGCAGGGGTAGAGTCGGACGTGGTTCCGAACGTTACGTGAATCGTGCCGGACGCAATATCATTCGCAGTGTGGAGTGCCGTATCGGCCGCGATGCCGAAGGCGATGTCAGTCGTAGCGTCTGGCGCTGCGTCGAAGGTGATTTCAGGCATAGTGGCAGTGGTGGCGGGTAGCGCGGCGGCCATCGTGGTGCCGAGCGTAATGTCGGGCGCGGCGTCGGACGCGGCGGGAGTCGCGGCTCGGGCCGCGGACGCCGCTAGTCAGTGCGGCGAGGGCGCGGCGTGCGGCGACGCGTGCGGCGCGGCGAGCGGCGCGGCGGGCTGCAGCGGCTGGAAGGCGGAGCCGAGCGAGGGCCGCAGCGTGAAGGCGGGCGCCGAGGGCTTCATTAGAGATACGCCCGCCGGCTCCGCGTACGCCCCTTCGCCCGCCTTCAGATTCACCTGAAATCACGATTGTACATATTTTATGAATAAGTTGTTAACTAATACTGTATAAAAAAAATGTAATAACCATATTAGACAAACTCCAAACAGTCAATTTTTCCGCACATTGAACGGTCACCTAATTTCTAAATATAGTCTAAAAGTTGATTCATGGCGGAATTATACGAGTGGCGAGGGTCCTTCCCTGGTCAAATTACAATCTATTACTATTTCTCACTATAGCAAATTATATAATTAAAAAATATATTGTTTGCTATATTTGTGCACGAAATATTCTTTTGCTCAATATTTATCCTATACTTGCAATTTAACACATACTAAAACACATACTTTCTCACAACCATCTGGAGGTTCACGAGCCAGGAAACGATTTATCTGAGGTGAAGTGCCGAGTTTAGAACCATCAAGATCAGGAGACGAGCATACACTACCACCTGGAAGTAACAAAATAGTAATATTAACAAACACTTCCATATATCACATCAATCTACTGGAATTGAGAAGCTAGTTTTAGATCCCATCTACTTTACAACTCCGGACACATTACAACAAAAATTGTAATCATATCCATAACTACATACTGTGAACTGGGAATAATCTATAGAACAAACAACACAACATGTGTACCAAATTAATATAACACAACCATTTTATGTGGTTATATGTTAAAATTATAACAAAATGGCGTTACATGATTTGCATTTATGATACTATTATTTAAGTTGTATATTGAAATTGTTTGGTGTAGACCTATGTTATGCCTGGCAATATTGTATTGAATAAATATATTACTAATAAAAACAATAACATTTTCAAGTTCAAAGCTCTGTTGGAGTCAAGTATTTTGCACAGTCCTCGAAAACTTTTGCCAGTTTACACAGTCCATGAAAACTTTTGCCAGGAATACAAAGGTGCACTACTCATAGTTAAAATGTGTGTTAAACGCGTGATGGTCGCATCAGTTGCAGTCGAGTTCAGTTGCACTAATCGCAGAACTAACAAAACAAACACTATCTGAAAGAAACGATAAAACTAAAGCATAAGGAAGTTTACATGCTTGGGTCTGTCAAACTATTTATGTTCAGTGCATTGTTACTATTTGCAATAAGTTGCATGGGGATGTTGTAGTGGTGCGCCCGCATGGGAAATATTTAAACTCAATATTTTGCTGCAACATCACACCTTACGTTGGCCACATGTCAATGTGTATTTTAATATTAATAAATGGCAACAAAATAGTGATGCAGCACTGTTCAAATGTTATTTTTAAGCTTCCTTCAATTGTACATTGAAGTATAACAATTTTATATCTAACAATAATAAAAAACACTTGTACATTTTCTGTTTTAATCAGTCTTAGTCTGTTCTGTGTCTTATTTGAACATTATACCAATACTGAATGATCCAAAACTTGACATATTATCGTCAGTTGTAGATATAACAGTTATTGTAATAAATATATGCCCCATTTGAACGCACCAATAGAAGCTCATTTATAATATTGGTAAAAGACCTGCGGCTAGGAGTTCTGCGGACCCCGCGCTGGACAGCGATCCCCTCGATGGCGAATCTACGCCCGTAACACTTGTTTAGACATTTAATATTCACTCTTACAGTCACAATATACAATGTAGAGCAAAAATGTATTTATTTATGTATGTTGTCACAGTTATGTTGTACTGTACCCTTAATTTAGACAAAGACAATTCGATCGTAATATTAATTTTAAAAAATGTTGGTGAAACTAAATCATCATCATATTAAAATGTCATAAAATAAACTTCTGAACGTTCTAAATTAATACTTACAGACATACATACAATAGTGAAAAGTAATGGTTACAAATTTATAAACATTTTTATAAAAGCATAAAAAACTATTAAAATCTAACGATTTAAGTTTTTTCCTTAATAAATATAATTATTTACCTGTATATTACAGAAAAATATACAGATTAATTGTATCAATATAAATAAACGTATGGATATTACCTGATGAATGGGCAGTGTGGCAGAGGTCGTGAGGAGTTTGTGTGTTAACGGAACGTCTCAGCAACTCCGCGAGGGGCGCGCGGTGGCCCTCTGGGGTCACCTGGAAACAACCATACGAAAATTTTTACATACAAATAAATATTTTGTGAAATTCAGCTCTTTTACATTGTTTTAACTAATCGGCTAGTTCTGGCTGTGTACTAGGAATCTTGTGGAAAGGGTTACCTTATCTCGTAATCGGTCGATATGAGGAGTTTGTGTGCCGCTGGCCGGATACAGGACGAGTCGCTCGATCTCCTGATTAAGGCCTTCTACTGATGACCTTGCTGCTCTTAAAGGGACGCTGCCGCTTCCGAACCGAGACCCTGAAGATCCAAAAAAATAATGAGCTCTTTTGTGTATATTTCTAGGATGACACAAACTTTAGCAGGTATTTTAATCAAAGTCATTCACAATCTATTCTCAAAGTTGACCTGTGCAAACAAAGAAACCACAAATCTGTATTGCATATATATTAAAGTAACATATTGCTAACTCAAATAAAAAGCCGCAAATCGGTTTGGCAATCGATGTCATAGTTTAAAGTTCATTACAATACTCAACATGTCCATATAAAAAACAATTTTATTAATATATTTACAATGACAAAAATCTTAAAACTAATAATAAAAGCCTAGCCTAAACAATCCAAGAACGCTGCATTCTCGCGTTGAATAGCAATCGCAATTCTCTGCGAGAGATATGAACCAACCCTCTTATCACCGGCGGCATTGATCAAACATCATACTATTTGATTGAAACATTTTTAGACACATGGACCCCATGAGCAAAAGGTTCCAAAGCCAAGCGGAACAAATACGTAATAAAATAAAAGTGACATATTTACGCCGCTTGGCTTCTTCTTTAGCCATTATTATCATGCATAATAAATATTCAAAATGTTTATGAACACAGAAGCACAGAAAGACATTTGTACTCACAGAAACCAGGGCTCATAGTGTGGGTGGAATAGTCTCCTGATGCGGTCGGCTTGTGTGGCCGCTGCAGACGGCTTCGCAGGAAGCGGTCTAACTTATCGTCCTCAGAGCCCCTCGATGATCGACCTGATACTCCACCTCCTTCATCTGTCTACATAAAAAAATAAAGCTTTAATAATGATAAAGTTTTCTCAATATAATAAAAATTGCATGCAGCTGAGCTAATGTTTATGTGGCATAATATGCAGCCCATAGATTGAGCCTGACTATTTGACTCCATATTCTATACTACTGGAGTCCAGATTCCATTGTGTGTGACTACATGAAATGCCTCTAAAAAGTTAATAATATTAACTATTATTAAGAAATATGGTAGGACATATTATGTATGGTAGGACATATTATGGTAGGACATATTATGTCCTACCATATTCCTTAATCCTAAACACATCAACATTAATAAAAATAGAAGGCGAACTAAGTAACAGGCTACAGTGGTATAGATATATACATATTTCTGTGATGTATGTCAATGAGTGGTTGTTACTACAAATAATTAAAAAATAAATCTAAAACCAGCTATCATGAATACCATTGAGCCTCTCAACTTTATCAGCCTATGCAGCCAATTGTTGTGCATAAACTACCTCAAATAGGTTTTCTTGTGGTTATAATATTAAAGAAAAGAGTAGAAGGTATCTAATGTAAACTGTACCAATAGTTTCTTACAACTTAAATATCTATATGAGCAATACATTACAATCTAGTCATTGATGCATACTATAGTTGTTCATTTTTTTATGTTTGTAGTAAGTTAAAAATATTTATGTTCTCTGACTAGATATTTATTTATGAACATTACTTGCTGCAGCCCATGGTAGGAGAAATGTACTATTTTTTTGCGATAACCTGATACTCTCTTTAAAATATAAACCTGGGTGAATGCTTTAAACGGTATATCAATTTGAACTATGTTACTTAAACCAATGTAATGTGACTATGATTATTTTAGGTCTTTGCTTAGATCCAAGATAACATAACGTAATAAAACAAGGACTTTAATGGAACAACTGGAACACACACTGTGTATAAAAGTTAGGTACATATCAAATTAGAAGTTTTCAAATTGATTAAACAGAAACAATACAAACAAGTTATATTATTGTGTAATTAAATTTATTAACAATACATATGTATTTTTTTTTATTTGAGAAGAGTAGCAAACGAGCATACAATCTACCTGATGTTAAGTAGTCGCAGCCAGTAGACATCCACATACAACCCCAAACACGACCAAGACCCTAGGTGAGCTCGAAAGTAGATACGTTGCTACTCCTGAAGACCTTAGTCTTCTTCTAGCTAACATCTTAATGTTCAACTTATTTCAAAGTATAGTCGGCAACCGCACTTCTATAACCGAAACACAACTAATGCTTTACGGCAGATTTAAGTACACTTACTTGGGTAGATTTGTCCACTTGTAGCTGGCCAGCATGGTAGTAGTAATCCCTGGACCACTGTCCTTTATGGTATAAAGTGTCTAAAGATGCTGTGCGTCTGATCACACTGGCTCCAAATCGTCCTTTACCTAAAATAATTTAAATACACAAAATTAAACACACTTTAGTATAGTATTTAATATAATATTTTCATAGTTCATTGTCTCCTTATAGTCAACTTATTACTTTGCTGCTATTTTCTCAGAATGTAAAGGGTGAGCCTGTCGTCTACTACCCTGTCAAAGTGCGTCTTGGTGGACTTAACACACATTAGAGAACTTAAGAAAACACCTAAGCAGGTATGTTTCTCAGAGAGTTTTCCTTCAGTGTTAAAGCAAATATCAGTGTTAAAAAAAATATCAGTGGTGCATGCTAGGTATTAACATGCTGAATGCGCAATATGACAGACCTGAATTTTACCACCAATATATCATTGTTTATATGCAAATTATGTAGAAACATGATAGAAACGTGATGTACTGGCTTCATCAGCATTTAGTAGTTTTGATAACAACATTTGCAGCATATGGTTTATGTGATATTATTTCAGATACAATATTTCAAATTATAGTATAAAAGAATTAACACAAATAAAAGTCAGTAATCTACATATCGCTACTTTAAAACAAAAGGCCACAAATCAAAAATATTTAAAATCCTTTTTATTGTAAAAATTCAAATTTTGTCAGTCACATATCCAAATCAACCATTAAAAGCAGAATAAAAATATCTGTCTAACAGTGTATAACACCTATTTATCAGTTTTGAAATTACAGGGCAATTATACAAAAACTAATTTTGAAAGTTTAAATGGTGCTCCTGTAAAATTTGGTCTATTCACGTTGTGGCCCTTTTGTTTTGCAGTAGCGATATGCTTATTTCAAAATAAATGTGTACAGTTAACAGTTTACTATTAAAAAAAATAATCATGTAATAAAAGGCGTCCATTGTTTCAACATTTAATATTTACAATTACAGCAATATAACAAAATTGCAAGTGTTTAAACAAAGCCACATTCTAGTTAAATAGCAAGTAAGTAGTTATGAAGACTATAATTATCATATATCAAGAATAAAACTTGCTTATTTCGTAAATAATATGTAACACTTGAAACACAATTAGCTATTAACACCTAACTGATAATCAAGTATTTATGACCTCACTGGAATCACATAGAAAATGCATAATTATGTTAAAATAGTGGAAAATATATGTTTAGATCTATTTATTGCAAAAGTTTTATGGATATTTCTACAAGCTATAAACATGAACAGACAACAATTACAACTAATCTTCAATTCCACAATTACAACACACCTATGCATGATTATACAAAAAGAATTAATTGATACCTAAAAACAACAACAAAGCTATAATTAATTTTTGTTGGCTTGTGTTGTTTACATCAACTATTTATTCAACTTCAAGTCGCTAAGAAATGTAAATCTGTCATAACATATTTTTTTCTTGTAAAATAAGTACTTCCATTCCCTAATTAATCTCGGAAAACAGTTCTTACACACATAAGTTCAAAAGTTCCTAGTTCAATAAAATGAAAACTGCCATATAAGATATAATTTAGTGTAAACAAGGCATTTTTTATATTTCAAAGTACAATCATAGCTAATAATCACAATACTCCAAAAAAAGTCAAGCTTAATTTAAACATGTAATTTAAACATCTTAGAAAATTTGCTACAAAAAATCTAAACACACCCTAATATTAATTAAAAAGCCAAAGATTAATATTTAGTAAAGTTCAGTCATTAAGAGATTTACTTTTCATATTTAAACACTCAGACAATATCAAATATTGTCGGAGTGCTGGCTGTATGTTATTTCTTTTTCTTCTGTTCATATTCAATAGCCCTTACTTCAGATATGATCTGCCTTTCTCTAGTCAAAATACCATCCAGCTGCTCAGTGAATGCTTCAAAGGAGAATTTGGTTTCAAACCTCTTACGTCCAGCCTCGCCAAGTCTCTCACCTAATTCTGGATTTGAAATCAATTTAGCCATAGCAATAGCTATGGAATCACTACTTGAGTCACATAAGAATCCCGTGACATCATTGACAATAGTTTCAGTTGGTCCCCCACTGTTCACTGCAATCACTGGTTTGCTGTAATACATAGCTTCTAGAGGAACGATGCCAAAATGCTCATTTGAAGGCGTGTAGACTAGAGCTCTGCAGTGATACAACAAAGAAACTTTTTCAACATCTGTAGGTGACTTCATTAACATCACTTTATCTTCTATATCCAACTCGGCCACCAAGTCTGTCAACTCTATGTAGTGTTCCATATTCTCTAAATTTATAGGATCAAACCCTCCTGCCATTATTAAATGCACTCTGTTCCAATCGGGCTCACTCAAAATATGTTTTAAATGCTCCATAGCCCTAAGAGCCAATTGAAGATTTTTCTTCCTTTCAAATCTATTGATAGATAAGAATATAAATTTGTCCGTACCTACAGGTACAACCTCTTTCAAAGGTTTAGGTGGAGTCGCTTTAAAGAACTCTGTATTAATTGAAGGATAGCAAATATCAGGTATACTCTTAATTTTCTGGAATGCATCTTGGTACACTCGAGCTGTGTATTTACTGTTTACAAGGACTTTGTCTGCCTGTGCAGTGGTCAATTCCTCGAGCCAATTAAGGGGTGCTCTATATACTTTTTTAAGAAGACCTCCTTCAGATGTAAGGAGCTTGTCTGGATGATGACAATAGAATACTACCCGAAATGGACCCCTGGCCATTTTTAAAAACGGAATGCAGAGTGAAATTAGATCGCAAAACACTAACGTAGGCTCCTCCACCGGTATAACGTACCATGCTAAGTACACAGCTGCATAGATCATCCGCGCGTAAGCACATGCCGCCTTGAATCTGCCAAAAACAGAACGAGGAATCCAATCTCCCACAACACTAACAGGAAAAGTTCCATCTCTAGTTTCCGCAAAACAGTGCGTGGGATCGTGATGATTCGTGAAAAATGCTACGTCGTGTCCCTTGTTTTTGAAGGCCAATGCGGCATCGATGACCAACCGCTCCGCCCCGCCAATACCCAAATCAGGGTGTAGGAAAATAATTTTCACCATTTTTAACACTGAAGATTATTTTATATAGACATTATCGATTTTTTAACAACGCAAACGGCGAGAAAAAATGAAACACCTACTTTGGCTTAGCAATATAGTAAATTATAATTTGTAATATAATTTACACGTCAGTGTCAAAAACGAAATTGACAATGCCATTGCCATGTTTAATTTGAACCTATTTGGGTTTCCTGGGATTCTTGTTTTTTGACCTAACTTCTCCATACTGTAGGTATGGAAACAGAAAAAAGCAAAAACATTTCTATCCAAGTGTTCTATTCATATCGCTTTTGAGATGTATTATTAAAGTTAAAAATTGTACCATTTGTAACAGGTTCCTGCGTCAGTACTAAGAATAACAATTTATATTGAAATGCTTTGTACCAACATAATTATAATAGTTGTGTACTATTCAACAGTTCTTTTATTAAATACCAGTAGCAATGTACATCAAACAAAACAGTATAGATTTTGGATAACACCTGTCCCAAATTGTTTACAATCTCAGGTAAATAAAACTACAAAATTATAAAAAAAATCTTTGTTTTAATGCAGCAATTTGACTCAACATACAGATACAACATAAACTCAATCATCATTAAATAGATTACAAAAAATATAAAAAAATAAATGATTGCGCTATTAAAAATTTATATCATTTAAAGTTCATCTCTCCTTTCAATCTTAACGAGCTCTACATGGAATGTAAGAGTTGCAGACTTTGGTATTTTAGGTGGTGCTCCAGCCTCTCCATAAGCTAGTTCAGGCGGGATAACTAGTTTTCTTTGCTCTCCTTCACACATGCCCATCAGGCCCTGATCCCAGCCTTTAATAACTTGCCCAGACCCTAGAGTGAAGGTAAGTGGGTTGCCACGAGGAATTGAGCTATCAAACTCTGTACCATCATCAAGAGTACCCTGAAAAGCAAATTCATTATGTTTATTTTTAAATATTTACACCTATTACAGTTTACAACTATCCACGGTCTACTATATGTTTATTTTGGTTATAAAGTATTATTTAAAAATATTAGAACCCATATCATCCAAGATCCCTAACATAACACAATATGAGAAAACCATTAAATTTATTGTATATTTAAGGATAACCAAAAATATTGTAACTTAATTTCCGACAATTCTCCTGTATCAAGGTATACTATTCACTGTACATGTTCATGTTGTATAGAAAGTAACACAAACATGCTTGATTTTTTTTTGTTCTCTTAAGGTGGTCGTATAAGGACACAAAAAAAAATTGCAGTGAGGTTATACTACTCACGACTACTTACCGTATAATGCATGTGAAGTAAATCCCCTTTCCTGCTCTTAATGGTACATTCTGCGGGCCTCTTTTTCACTCCTATTTGAAGCTTCTTTGGACTTGAATCCCCTACCACTACATGCGAAACAATACTCATAAAAACTAAGACAAAAATAGCGATTTTACACGCTTTTAAAACCGTGGACTTGATCATTCTAACAGGAAATGTTAATTTTTAAGACTTAAAATGAATAATAAACTACGTGATGTGGTTTTATATAGATTTCGATTAATTGATTGTAATCTGATTTACTCAGTTATTTGTACTATGTTGATAATATTGATAAGCTGATATATCCTATATGTAGCTACTCAAGCCGAAAAACAGCACACTATTATGATTTATGACAGAAGACGCGTAGCTGTTGCCTGTCATTTACACAGATTATATAACATTACTAACGAAGATAAGTTATTTCGCAGACGGTTGTCAGAGGACATCCACCCTATGAACTTATACATTGAAAATTGACTGTTTTTGGATGGATAACAATAGTAGATTAAAATACTTTGAAGCGAATATGTTACGCCATATCATTTTATACGATAGTCCATATGAGGTGCAACCTGTGTCAAAACCTCTTCCAGCCACCTCGTTTACATGGCTGCATCAAATCGTTACTAAATAACTTCTAAAATTGGTAGCTCGTGTGACTATTTAATGCAATTTGAACGAAAGCATACACAGACCTGTCAAAGACCTATTTATACTAATATATTGTACTCTGTGCGTTCATTCAACCCCAGTATGTAACTTGACAGTGACAGTGGGTACAATGACATTTACATTTAATAATATAAACGCTGGGCGTTCATAATTTGTGTTTTTATTATTTATCAGACAAATACAATGTATTACGTACTTATTGTGTGAAACTCTGAATGAAAAATAAGTAAATATTATTGGTGATAATGTTTCAACCTGATGGCTATAGAAAATTCCTACTTAACAGAGCAACAGTCACACAGCCCATCATAGAATATATAGAAAACTGTATAAGTAGTAATGATGAGGGCGTCCAACATGTTTTCCACAAAATAATGGTATGAATGTGCCTTCTAATAAATTTCTTGTTGTACAATTCAAGGAGAATAATAATGTTTGATAAGGTCTATGTCAAAGAACAATACTATCGAACAAACAAATAGTACCGACATTAAACTTCTTCGATTGGCAATGCTATTGATAGTATGTACGCAAATAATAATATTGTAACTATTCGCTGTCTGTAAATGAAATATCTTTGAGTAAGACTGTTATTAAGGGCCTTTATCAACCCAATAGAACCCAAAACAATATGTGTAAGAATTTTTATCTCTATAAATTTGTAAACGTCAATTTCAGAAATTACTTAAAGATGAGCCGAACATTCTAGTCCTCAGGAGTAGAAATATGTCAACATGCAACATCAGATACAGTTTGAGTCCTTGCTTGAGGTTACATTTGGATATCCTTAAATACACAACCAATATGCGCACTTAGTACTTTTCTCGGATAAATGTCATATGTCACAAATAAAGCATGTTTCATTTTTTTTCAGATCCTTCATTGGGCCGACAGAGATGTTAATTTATTTAATATGATAAGTGAATACTTTGGGTCAATCCTAATCCCAGTACAGTATCAAACGCAAAATATCCTATCAACTTTCTATTCAAGCAACATGTTATTAATTCTCAAGATAATTAAACTGGACTTTATCTTCCCATATAATAGAAATATGTATAATATTGACATACTTTTCAATGACAAAACGTCAATAGAATGCTTTGGAAACAAAATTACATTAGATGATGTAGTCACTGGTGTAGTAAGCAGAAGATTGAATAATAAATTTGAACTAGATTTATCAAATTTTTGTAATGATCCAGGTATATAAATTTTAAAATCTGTTACTGTTTGTATGTATTTTGACAGTTTGATAAAGGTGGTAGAGCCATTAGAGCTCACCCGGGGTGGTATAACTACCACCCTCATAACCTGCTGTGTAACAACATGTTCTTCATGTATTGTGTTCCAGTTGGGGAGGTGTATTGCCGGATACACATTATTGGAGGCAACCATCTTAGTCCTCAAGAGTAGGAACGCATCCGTGTCCATCCTTAATTAGAACTTCTGTTCTATTTGAGATTGGATGTGGTTATTGTGTGGTTGTGGCTGCAATGACCACTTAACATCAGGTGGCCTGCATGTCCATTTCTTACTCTTTCTCAATAATAAAAAAAAGAGTAGTAATGTGTAAGTGCTCAACTTTAGATGGGTTTTTTGTTTTTTATGAGTGACAGTGCTAACTTACCAGCAAGTATACTGCATGCTTAATTACTATACCTTGTTCATAAGAAAATAATTTTAATGTTACCATATCCAACCAATTAGCCTACATTTAAGCAAAACTCTGTTTTAATACTTCTTCAAAAATGTAAAAAATCATGTATTTATAATACGACAAAGAAATGATTTTCAACCTTACCATTTAATGTAATGAATATACAAATTTTATTCTGGCCCCGCATTCTACTTTACTTCGCTTGTAGTAAGTATACATCTGTAACCGTTGCAACACCAGTATACTAAACTGTCCTCTGTCAAAAGTCCATAATAATTTGCACCAAATTATGCCAGAATAATTATTCTCTTTTTACAGAATTTAAACAAAGCAACATTTACTTCTATAAGTTTGGACTTCTAGCATATTACAAAATACTTATGTTGAGAATGGGTCGAGATGCAAAGCTGCTGAATCTTAGTAACAATAATTTGAGGTATATCTTATGAGAATATAGTTCATATATCGCTACTTCAAAACAAAAGGGCCAGAACGCAAATAGACCTAATTTTACACGAGAGCCATTTAAAGTTTACAAAATCAATTCTTGTATAATTGCTCTGTAATTTTAAAACTGATAAATAGGTGTTATACACTGTTAGAAAGTTATTTTTATTCTGCTTTTAATGGTTGATTTGGATATGTGACCGACAAAATTTGAATTTTTACAATAAAAAGGGTTTTGAATATTTTTGATTTGTGGCCCTTTTGTTTTAAAGTAGCAATATATTAAACAACAATTCAAAAATCTTTCACACTATTTGTGTCTTTGTTTTGATTTTGTTTTTTGAATGATTTTAATTCTATATCATTAAAAGAGCAATTCTGAAATATTTGCTTTCAGTCACGTCCCTCAAGATTTATTGAATTTTTTTATCAAAGGTGATTTGGTTGCTATTGACTTCAGTAATAACTTGGTAAGTAGTCTTGGTACATCTTTACTATTCTTTAACATATATTAACATAAAGAAATCTGTATGAATTTGCTCATAATTTAATCATGGTGAGCTTCTTGATGACACATAATAATTTAATCAGATCAAATCAACAATACTGCTATAGACAAGAATTGTGACTGTTGCTATAGACAAGAATCTGAATGAAATATAGACATTCTGAGGAGACATCCATACCCATCAATAAAACAATAATTAGGGCCATAACGCACTAGCGGATAGCCCCAGGTGCGGTTAGACGCTATAGCAACCGCTTCAGGCGGCTGGCCGCTGAAACGAACCGCCTAGGCGGCCAATCGCTAGTGCATAACAGCGCTTAATCAGTTTATTTCCAGCCACCATCTATAAATTTAGCTTTTTCCATAGTTACTGTTTCTAGATTCCAACAATAACAGAGCTGCAGCGTGTGAACAGTAGAATTGAAAGGCTTTGGCTAGAAGGAAACCCATTGTGTGAACAAATAGATATTACAACATATATAAAACAATTAATGTTAAAATTTCCAAGACTTACTGAATTAGTAAGTATCATTTGTATTATTTAATTATTTTATACAGTAAATAACTTTAATTTTAACATAGCTATACTTAGTGGAGTAATAAGCGAATATAAGCCACTTGATGTAATTAGGGCCCATGTATGTGTAAAGATATGTTGCTACTTCATAATATAGGTAAAAAATGGTGAACAAATATATTGGCCACTTGATATTAAGTAGTTACTGCAACGGATATACATCCACATGAAAATGCATTGCTATTTATTATACTTATTGTCCTTAGGGACTAAACCGGTGGTCTCTGCAGCCAACGGCAACTGTTCAACCGAAACACAAGACTATGAGGGCACTATTAACACTTGCGGGCACTCCATGCGGGCAACGCAACAGCTTTGTATTACGAGGCTCAACGCGCATACGGCTTCCACACCTCTGTTGTGTATCTAGAAACCTGTATGGATAACTGGCGAACACAAGTCCTGTGTTTACATCGGCGCTACAAGACTGCGAGCGGAAACAACGTCAGTGTATTCGTACATGTTATAATGCTAAAAAATACAACTATTTGGCGGCGCATCTCCAGTCTAGAAAAACAGCACCAGTTTAATGCCGCCTTTCCCAACGCTGACTCAATATACGATATACTATGCATGAACTGCAATTATATAGTATCTAGTTCTATCTATAACGATGGTGCTGGTATTGCAGGATGGTGTCCAGCTCCACAATCACGGCATGATGATGCCATTCTACAGAAATTATTTGGCGACACCTGACAGAAAAACGAAATTAGTTGTAGAGAAATTTGTCACCCTATATTTTACCCACTATGACGCTTGGCCACGGGATCTCACGAAACTGGAATTGTTTTACGACAATGAAGTGCGGATGAGTTTTGCGGCAGATGTTCCTGGTATATATATTTTATTATTATGAAAGAAAAAGAAACGGGCATGCAGGCCACCTGATGTTAAGTGCTCACTGCAGCCCATGGATAACCACGTCCAACCTCAAATAGAACACAAGTTCTATTTAAGGATGGACGCGGATGCGTTCCTACACTTGAGCTCTAAGATGGTCGTCTCCAATAATGTGTATCCGGCGACCAAACCTCCTCAACTGAAACACAATACATGAAGAAAATGTTGCTTTACGGCGGGTTATGAGTGTGGCGGTGGTGCCGCCCCGGGCGAGCTCTAACCTTTCTACTACTTTTACTAATTAATATACATATAATGTTTGTCTAAAAGTTACATTTTACCTGTAGTACCTTCCGCGTGCCTCTTAACACTTTCTCTGCGGGGTACAACACTGCTGTATTACTTGGCGCAACACGCTTGCGATTTGAAAAAACCTTGTGCTTGTTCAAAATCATTGTTGCAAAAATCAAAATCAAAATATTTTTATTCTAAGTAAATTCTTTACAGAAATCTTTTTGAACGTCAATAAACTACCGACTCGTAAGGTGTTTCGTTTTGGAGAAGAGTCGGCAAAAGAAACTCCCAACTGACTGAATTTCCATCTGAAGTTGTACGCAGATACTACTACTGCAGATGTTACTACTCCTGAGAACTGAAATGAACACGTTGCTTTTGTGGCAGGCAGCTGCGCCTCTGATTAAAACACAAGTATTGCTTCACGGGTCATTATATAGGCACCGGTGTTTCCTCCCCAGTAGAAATTCTACCACCTTCCGACCTTTTCTTCTTGTAGTTAGCTTGTTACATACATGAAATGTTAATAAACAAAATTGTTTTAGAGGAAGATATGAAATTGTGGTCGAACGCATACAAAAACATAATCCAAAACATGGTACCAGGTAAAGTCAAGAAGAAAAATCCGTTCCGCTCTCGCAAAGTCAGTTTCAACGCGATATCAACGTTGCCGAGAAGTGTTCACGATCTCTCCTCATTTTGTATTGATGTTCTTCTACATAATGTAAGTTAACTCTCCATGAAAATGTTACTCCTTGTTCATAATTTTCAAGTTGCTAATAAGTACCTACGTTCACATGAGTTATGAGTACGTTATTTGGTAAGGATGGACAAGTGAAATTGAAAGCGCTTGCAACTTATACCTGTATTGTACATACATATATGTATGGATTACGGGCGAAGAAAAGTATATCTAAAGGTGGTAGAGCCGTTAGAGCTCGCCCGGGGCGGCACCACCGCCACCCTCATAACCCGC